>JAULCE010729188.1:0-15344 GCA_032359355.1 Macoma nasuta | reverse complement strand
AAATAAAGAGATATCTGCTTTTGAATTTTTCACTTAAGTTTAAGATTTTACTAAGACGCTTTGTGAATACGGCCCATGGTGTATTATTAACTGTATGTTGAAGAAAAGCCCCAAACAAATATACAAACAAATACCCTCTGATCAAGGAAACAAGAGGGCGAATATTCCGATTCTCAATATTATCTCCCTTTGACCTCTATTAGAATTGTGACATACTCGAAAGCGATACTTTCAATTTTTCAGATGATAGGTTTAGCTATGTACACAACTTTATAACTTAAAACTTTAATTTAATTTAATTTAATCACTTTAAGGGGTCGGAATATATAAAGCGTTGAACCTTCTCTATTGGAATAAACATTCATTGATTTGCTAAACATTTTTCTTTCAGTGTGTGTGAAAATATCACTGGACTAGACCATTAAAACAGTTTAGACTGAGATTAACCTCCCCATTACAAGAGTAGACTAGAGAATTATTGCCACATCATAAATGATTTTTTTTATTTTGCTTACCGGTAAAATAATGTCAGTGCATAATATTTCTTTATATTCAAGGACCAATGACCAGTCATTGCTGACGCATTGTAGTACAACACACAAATGTATTAATATATGCTTGTCTTGTATGAAGAGTCTTCAGATAAATCTGATCGGGCTCTGCATATCTTGCTTATTTGTCATTAAATATTAACAATAAATAATAATAGTTACAATAATAATAATAATAATAATAATAATAATAATAAGTACTTATTGAAACCCATACACAAGTTGATCTAACAACATTATATTTATATATGTATGAAAGTCTGCTACTTTAATCAACATTTCCTGTATATCAAGTCTCTTAGCTTTGTAGTTTTGTTTCGCAATAGGTTGAATTAAAAAGGGGAATACGATTTTATGTTTATGCGTTTACATCTGAGGTGTTCTATTCATACTAAATATGAAAACATTTATACCAGCGAATCTCAAAGTAAGATAGGCCATACGTTGTAGGCGTAACGCATGCTAATGACTTAGTGTTCATTTGTGTCAATTGATTTGTAAAGGTTTTTTATGCATTCTGGAGTAATATACCCATGCACGAAAAGAAGCACAGAGCAGACAGGTGAACATACACAATTCGCAGGATATTGGAAGGATAAAATTGACCTTTGAGGTACGAACATGTATACTTGACGTTACATATGATTTGGATGTGGTTAACATTTATACCAATTTATTCTGATTCCATTAATGCATGGAATTGTTATTGACCGATCGACCTTTTGCCCGACTAGAAAACTCAGTTGCAAGCAGATAGTGAACAGAATGACAGACACAAACACAAACAATACGTACAGTAAATATATGTCCAAAGCAATGTTTCGGGGGCATTGAAATACCATCCATGTATGTTTAACTAACATAAACAAAACTATTTTAATAGCACAAAAATCGTGACTGTTAAAAAACTATTTTACAATTTTACCACACCAGGTTATTCATTTAGTTAATTCACTAGCCGACAATGTTTGAAATAAAATGTAAACAGAGCAAATGCTCATTTTCCCACAATGATTTTACGACCAGACGATGTTGGCACTTGCCTCTCTCCTAGATACGTGTATTCTTCATTTTCGCCAGATGCCTTAGTCTTGGACAAATATAAAAATAACATATGGCGTGATAGGTCAAAGATGATTCTAGTCATATTAACCACAATAGTATTTAATATATATATATATATCCAGCTAACACACAACGTCATGGCAACCTTTGCAACATAAACTTTGTAAAATATACCATTTTTTCACTGGTGTAAATCGTGTATTACATTTTTCTTTGAAAAAACCTCTTTGTTCTTTGTAAGCAGATAATATATCTACATAATTATTTTAAACAGTTTTTTTTCTGAATAAAACTTCTAAAGTTTGCAGTCTTTTAACATATTCAAGATACTACTCTACGATACAGAGAACAACTACAAACACAGTATCTTAACTGTCATATACAGATTATATAACCTATCCATTATCTTTTTACAGCTAAACTTACAGAGCACACAGAGAAACAATTTTTCAAAATTAATTCTTTTTGTCAAATAACATTTATTTTTGAAAATAAATCGCATCAAGTTCATAGGCGTCTCAGCTGCATTAGAACGTTGTTTTTGCAAGTTTGATGGTCGATTGACCTTCATCTCATGAATTAGGCGAACAATTCAGGATCTGCTCTGTCTATTCCATGTCGTCAGAATAATATCCGTCTGTGGCAAAAATGCCACAACTGACTTTTAGGGAAAACATCGACGTTAGCCTAAGTAAGCCTGCTTTAAAACCGAATTAGTTTTGTTTCGAAGGAATTTATCCCTTCCAAATAAGAATGATTCGGTTTCAACGCAGGTCCACTTTAGGTGAGATGAAATAATTAACATAGACATATTATCAGGAAGCATTAATATTCAACAATCAAAGTTAGTCAATGAGACTGTTTCACTCTTTGCCATCGCGTTGTTTTTCATATGCACGTGCAACTTGTAGAACATTCATCTCGTCGAAGCTTTTGCCGACAATCATCATTCCAACAGGGAGCTTGTCACAATATCCTGCGTTAATGGTCAAGGCCGGTAAGCCGGTACAGTCAAAAGGTGCAGTGTTCTTCACCATTCCGAGCGAGTTCATCAAACGTTCTACAAGGAAGAGATACCTTATATCTCGGTTTTCTTCTAAAACCACCTTTGTCTTTTTTTAAATGGCACATACGTGGTTTTAAAAGATTACCGACGATTTTTTCTAAATTTACGCAAGTACCTTTTGCCAAAGTTGCAGTTACGTGTTTTTGAAGAACACCATCTTGATGACTTCGTCAACAATTATTTATGATTTACCAATATGGAAGATGCGTCTGTTTTGAAAGTCATATCACAAAAATCGTCTGTGATATATATATGAATCTGATATAGGATTGCAGCGGGCGTTCTGCATAAAGCGTGTTGGATGTACAAGCAATGCAGGTAGGGGATTCATTCATATAGGATCAATTAATTGCCGCCAGACAATAATATCATAACTCTGAAATATAGCTTATTTAGCATTTTTAAATCTAGCTAGCACATGCAAAAGTGTAATGCATATACAGATCAAAAATATATCACAATTATCTTACTTATACAAATGCACTGATTTTCACTGATTTTCTATCGCATTGCTGTTTATTTCAAAAACTATTTATCGAACCTTCTAATCTCGTATTGAGCGATTTTGTGAATGAATCTTATATGACTACTTGCTATCTGTTAGAGGTGTATCACAGACCAATATAGAAACCAAAAATGCTGGTTGAAAAAAAAAATACACTAAAGGTAAAGTATGAAAAAATAGATCACACAAATGATTGAGGCAGACCTACTAGTAGTTAACCATGAATGGATATCTTAGCATTATAAAGGAAACGTCAAGTATTGTGTCGTTTAAACATATCCGTTCGCTGATAGGCTTTTTGCTTTATTTAATTGCTGATGTTTCATACAGCAATGACTTAATAGATTCTGTACACACTTGGGGTATTACATCCCAAGGACTTATATATCGAGAGGTACAAACAACCTATTCAAATCGTTTCATTTTTATGTCAATGTCACCAATTTATATAAGAAAAAACGTTGAATCAATGATACCCGACTACTAGGCAAAGTTAATTCAATAGGATAAATAATCTCTTTACCTATCATTTGGATAAGAAAAGCACTCAACAGTAACTTAAATCTCACTACTCCTAGGTTATTTGCTTTTCAAACACAAACACGTAGAATAAAGCCTTTGTTATTGTACAATACATTTACCTTATTATCACTATTAATTTGTTGATCGAGTATTGTTTTGATTCAAATGTCATGTAAATGACCACTGATTGGAAATAAACTATATTCTCTCGTATTCATTCTAAAACTTCGTTTCAGCGTTACGACATTGAAGCGGCGCTAAAGCGGCGTTAACAGAACGCTGTGTATTTACCGGACTTGTCATACCTTTCACAGAGGACGCCGTACTGGGTAGTAGAGGGGCGGTGTAGGGCAGGGTGGGCATCACCAGTACGTCATACTTCTCCAGGACTTTATTGTACTCCTCTGTTAGCTTCTTGCATAGGTTCTGGGCCTTGGCATAAAATTTGTTGCCGTATTTCTGAAATGTGAATTAGCGAAGCGACTTACAAAGATTTGAGACGCAAAAAATGCAGAAATTCTGCTATTTTGTTGTGACCTCTAACAGAATAAAAAGAGAGGAATCTTAAGTCGAAACTGTATATTTAAAACAAAATATTATGAGAAAGTGTGTGCAGTGACTGCAGTCAATGAATTTCATTTATTTATTTAACTGAAAAATAAAGATATATTATTTAACTCAAAAATCTAACCACCACTAGTACGTCATAAAGTCCGCGATTTGTTTTTCTGCCCCGACAATACCCAAAGGCTTTTTTTGCATTCTATACAGCCACACTAACAACCTATATACATCACTAAAGACAAAAACATATAAATGGAATGTGTATGACTCCTTCGACGTCAAATTTTAAATGGTCTCCTGCAACTTACAAAAGAGAAGACCTTCCTTACAAGGTGATAAATTGATAAATTCAGGGCTTTAATTTTCTCTACCAATAGTAGATAAGAAGGTCTTGTGTTAAAAGCTCAAACATACGCAACATATAGAGGACACACAACGACAAAAAGCAGACATAAATCTAGGGTGAAGAAAGGAGTACCGCCTTGGAACGGTCAGAAGCAAACACGCCACTGGGGTTTAAACCGGTTTAGGGGTGCCCAACCTAACTCTTATCCCATCATAACCCCAATCAGACGTACAGTGTAAATGAACGGTATCCCCGTCCGACTGCTCCACAACATAAGTGATGGCAAATCCAGTTGTTAAATATATGTAAAACATAGAACTACTAAAAATCATTGACTGTTTTTGCCAATCATTAATGTACTCAATGACTTCAGAAGTCGGAGTAACTGTATAGCAGCCATCATGGACACGCATACATGCCTGACATACATGCCTGACAAACAGTTATGCCCCTGATCTGGAACGACACTATTCGCAATGGTTAATCTAGTCGCTGCTGCCCTCAAAGGGCTACACATGCCCGTAGTATGAAGGCTACTAAATGTCGTTATCGTATTAACACAATCCTTGACATTATTGAATATGGTGTGTGTGTGTGTGTGTGTGTGTGTGTGTGTTTACCTGTGAAATGTACTCCCCAAACAAAAGGAGAAGTTTCATTACATCCGACAAATTGCCAGGTTTTGTCTGGTATCCTGAGCGAAGCTTTTCAATGATTGCCGTGGAATAAAACCCCTTATAATGGTATCCGGCACCTAGAACAATATCAGAAGTAGAGGAACATAACATCCACCTAATTTCAATTGATAACTTATGAACAACGGAAAAAACACATACAGGCACCTAGTCTATAGACTAGAGATATATAAGTTCTGGCATGAATTGTTTTTTGAGATAGACTCTACCTATATTATATTAAACGTTTCTTAAAAATGGTATTCAGCAAACCTCTATACTTGACAAGCTTTAGTTAAATTAAGTTTATCTCAAACCACAACGAGTGTCACATTCTTTTTTGCCGATTTCCATTCGTGATTTTATAGACAAACTTCAGAAAATACATAAGTCTGATCTATTATGTGAGCAATCGATTTTTTCAGTTTGCAATGTGCTGTAGGTAATTGGCATATCCAAACAACGGGAGGTCACGTGCTGTCATGCCATACCGTTTCCCCTAAACAGACAATTGTAGCCACCTTCTGTACAAATCACACCCCAGATATCGGGAGCTGAAAAATAAATAACCCAACTACAACATACATTTTAATCATGTCTCGATACTCATTAAAGTTATATACAGTTTAATTAACTTTGTGTTTGCTGCGGGCGATGAATTCTTTAAAGTAGTTTGAACAAAGACCCGCCACCTCTTCACAATCAACAATGACACCTTGCTGTGTTATTTAACTATTTTTGACGAATACTACGAAAATACATATGGAGGTCAAGTGTCAATAACCATCACAGATTGGCGGAATAATACTTATAGAAGTTTTTCCTGCCGCCAAAAATAATATTCCGTTGAATTCTCGCCTGCTTGATCTCCCAACCTTGTTCGATTAATGTGACATTTGGTGCAACAGTTGCCTGAGTATCAAACAATTTGGATCAACATCAGACGCCGATTTACTAGGCGTCTGATGCGGGTCCAGGTTGGTTTGACGACAAGACTATGGTCACGATTGGCGTGAAATGAATGAGGAAGTTCCTATGCGACCTGCTGTACAGAGACTTGCCATCATTGTGTGCTGGAAGGGAGACTTCCTCGACGATGGCACCAGCCCCTGTGAAGGTATTCGCAGCATCTCGGACAACCTTCTGCACCTTCTCGTCACAACCATCGAATCCTTCCTTTAATAAGCCAATCTTCTTCCCGCTGATGTCCCCTGTCAGCTGTAAATATGTTTGTCGTATATATACTTCTTTCACTATACAAGGTTCCACTTCATCTTAAATTATGGCGCGGTATGAAACCAGTTACTCATTAAATATTTCGTGTTATTTTAGTATCAAAACGAATCAATTTCATAAAAGAAATAAATTATGATAAGCCTAAACTAAGTCAACTCTCTTTATGTTACAGTCAGAGTGGGGTGGGGGTTACGATTTCGGTTCACTTAAAAACATAACTTCGACTTAACAGAGTTCGAGATAATGAAGTTTGAATGTACTATTCATATGTCGAGGATCAGGACCAGAGACGATGATCGATGCAGTCACAATGTGAACGCTTAATGCTTAATACTTAAAGGAAATAAACAAGCTTTGAAGAGCTTACCATTTGTGAATATTTAGGGATTTGTATGTCACGCGGCTGCCGAAAGTCATTACCATCATCGAATCCGGCGATTACCTGTAAAATTACGAGTTAATAAATCCATCCATGCTTGTATTGTGTTCATGTATAATTTATCAACCACGTGTTTAACCCTTTCACTGCTATAGACAACTGAAATCGACATTGCACATCAGTGAAGTCCCTCATCAGACGCCGCCTTCTTTAGATCGAATGTTAAGGTTTCGGAAAAGCTAAACTTTATTTAAATATTTCTGTTATTGATTTCGTTTAAAGATTTGATCTATACACAGTAACAACCGACACTTTTAAATTTGGCGAAAAGGTTAAAGTGTTTCTATTCAAATTATATGAACAATACACTTAAAAGGAACTATATAACCAAATTTGACTGAAAATCAACCATTCAGTTTCTCTATCAGGCTTTGTGTTCTAACTTGTTCGTGTTTTTCGATGATGGGAATATACATTTAAAACATCGTAAATATAAGGAAGATAGGTGTAGCGCATGTACCGACCATCAAACCCATGCTACAATTCAAACCACAAACAACTAGTCGTCGAAATGCTGTTAGAAAAAACATGAATGTAATACCGTGGTCACAAAAACGCTACGAGCTCCGTACGAGTAGGTTTTTAGTCGAATTTGCAGACGGGCATTGTTGACTATTGAGAGCATCATACGATTATTTTTGAACTCGTAGATGACTCGGGGACTCTGTGAGAATGTTTCACCGAGCTCCCGAGCTCTCGCCGAGCTCGTAACAATTTTTCAAGTCGTGAGCACCGCGAGACCAGTAAGAGCTCGCACGACTGTCGCAGGATGATTGCAAGGACACCCTGCGTACACCGAACACACGTGAATCGTACGAGGTCGTCCGAGCTCCTTGTGAGCTCCACACGACTTGTCTGCGATGTCCGTAAGGATATCCTACGTTTGCAATCTCCAAGAGATCGTACGGGGCTCGTAGAAAATGGACCAGAAGCTATGGGCCCCGCACGATCTGTTGATTTTAAAAGTTGACGGAATTGTGCTATTTTATAAATCGTTCGGACATCATACGGATATGTAACCAGGGCGTTACCTCTAACAAGAGTGCGCAATCTGCAACAGTCTTGGCCATGGGTCCAAGATGATCGCACGTGATCTCTATAGGCACAGCCCCCGTGTACGGCACGAGACCCCACGTGGGCTTCAGACCCACAATGCCACACCAGCTAGAAGGAATCCGAATTGACCCTCCCTGGTCTCCACCAATAGCCATATCCACCTCTCTAGTAACAACCTAAAATGCGCAAAACAGTCATAACGATTTAAATCCTTTCACGGCCATAAAGCGACTCAAGTGGACATTGCAAAAAGTGCATTCTCAGATCAGACGTAGTCTTAGAAGGCGGCGTCTGATCAGGGGCGGCTCTTTTTTGCATCAAAATTTAGTCCGAATACATGAATTTTGGAAAAGCCAACGTTTATTTTATAATTTTTATGTAATATAAACTGCAAAAAAAGTGTCAATAACCATCACGTTTGGGCACTCTAGAATGATAATTTGGAAAAGTAATCCTTAAAAAATAAGAAATCCAACAAATCTTAATACGTTTAAATTACATTACAAAACATATATCCTCAAAACAGGACGCATTATGATATAATCAACACTTTTTATGTTTGTCTTGTTATCTAAAAAAGAGGGAGAAGTGTGAGAGAGTGTGCATGTGTTGCATGTGAAGACCGCATTGAAAATAAGTTATCATTGAAAATAAGTTATCAGCAAAATATGTTCTGATGTATGTCTTAATGACTTACCTTCGTTAAATAGGGAGTTTATTATTATTATTATTATTATTATTATTAGATTCAACCAACAATCTTAAATTTGACATCGAAAGTATTCAGTGGCTTATCAATTTGGAAGCGACGATTGCCCACTAAATGAACGAGAGTGTCACAAAATGCTAACTAGTTATGTAAACGTTTGAATACTGGAATGTCAAATTCTTGTTATCATATCGGTAGATAGTTTTATTATTTGTCGGCAAAGTAGACGATGAGGATAAATTCTGATGCAACTATTCGGGTTCTGAATTATAAATTATCTCCATTTTCTGAAAAAGCCATCACAGTGCAATTTAAGGCTTAAATATTTTACAGCCGATTAGAATATTTTCATGAGATTTTTATACTAGTTTAATAAAGGGCATGTGAACATACACTTCTGGGTAAATATCGAAGCAGTAATTCATGATAAATGCGTATTTGTTTAGTTTTTAGATATTGGGTAAGTGCTTTCAAAGTATGGTTCGATTGGGTTAAAGTACACTACGACGAATACAGAACTATAAATTGGTCGATTAATGCAAAACTGAAAAAACGGGTGCTTTCTCTCACTATGTACAGATTTAGGATTTTTTTACGTACTAAATATATGAGTTTTGGTGAAGAGAGATAATACTTTCAGAATTCATTATGCTTATCCGAGAGTGTTTTATGATAAAATATTCCAGCGACTTGAAGTTTGTTAGTTTTCAGGTTATACATGTGCAAATCTGTTTTCAGTTTATACATGTGCAAATCTGTTTTCAGTTTATACATGCTTATTATACAAGGAAATATCCTCAAATATGATTGGTCAATCAACCCGGGATATCAATTGATATTCACTGTGAGCAGCAGTGTACAAAAGTATACCCTGTGGGGAGCCCCACGTTAAACAGTGTCGCTTAAACTCTTCACTTTGGATTTTTCACACGTAAGCTGCTATTAAAACAATATTCCAAGCACATGTAAAATGTTATACGCCTCATAAGGAAGAATTTAAAGAAAGTTGTATGATTTTACACCGTGAATTATGTTTTTTCCCAGAAGAAACCTGGATTTTAACACAGTGCTATAACAACTGGTTAACAATTTTGACGTCATTTCTCGGGTGCGCGTGTAATATTGGGGCGCCTTAGAGAGAATCTGCTGACGTGGGAAAAATCAGGAGTGATATAGATAAGAAGCTGGTAATTTGGTGAATAATATGAACAAAACACGATGAAAACCTTTGCAGTATAATAACGGCTCAGGTGACATGATTTTCCTCAGCCGGGAATAAATCGTCATATACCCTGTCAATAAATTGTATATCCATCGTCTAAATCTACGTTAGTTTAAAGGTTATAGATACAAGTCCTTCGTTTAACACTGCGTTGGTTTTAAGGTTAAGCATGTTCGTCCTTCGTTTAACTCTGCGTTAGTTTTATGGTTATGCATGTTTGTCCTTCGTTTAACTCTGCGTTAATTTTAAGGTTATGCATGTTTGTCCTTCGTTTAACTCTGCGTTAGTTTTAAGGTTAGGCATGTTTGTCCCTCGTTAAATTCTGCGTTAGTTTTAAGCGTTAGTTTTAAGGTTTTATATGTATGCCTTACAAAACACTCTCTGTTATTATTAAGGTTTTATATGTATGCCTTACAAAACAATCTCTGTTAGTTTTAAGGTTTTATATGTATGCCTTACAAAACACTCTCTGTTAGTTTTAAGGTTTTATATGTATGCCTTACAAAACACTCTCTGTTAGTTTTAAGGTTTTATATGTATGCTTTACAAAACACTCTTTGTTAGTTTTAAGGTTTTATATGTATGCCTTACAAAACACTCTCTGTTAGTTTTAAGGTTTTACATGTATGTCCTACGCCTAAATCTGCATTAGTTTTAGGGTAAAACATATATGTCCTACGTTTAATTTTGTATTAGTGTTAAGGTTGTATATGTGTGTCCTACGTCTAATTCTGCATTAGTTTTATGTTTTAACATGTATGTGCTACTTTTTCCTCTGTAGTAGCTTTAAGGTTATACATGTGTTTATCACACTTAATATCTGTTAGTTTCAAGACTTATTGTCATAGATTACTTACAACAACCGCACTGCCTGCACTGGAACCTCCAGAAGCGCGAGTGGGGTCAATTGGATTGAGGACGGGCCCAGTATCATTAGTCCAGCTGCTTCCACTATAACACAAATGCTCACAGCATGTTTTACCCAACACTCGTCCACCTGAAAAAAGACATTCGAATGTCTCTTTCAAATACCATTCTTACCGTCGAATGATTTACCGTCTGTATGTAAACAGCAATATTAATTCATAGAAATAAACCGACATCATGGGTAAACTACATAAAATGAAATTTAATAAGAAGATTCAAAGTTTTAATTTTCGGCCATGAGCATGCACTTATCTGTTATTTTCGGTTGCAACTAGTATATGCCTTGATCAGACGCCGCGGCATTGATAACGATGAGTTCAAACTATCCCGGCTTTGTTTTACTCTTTTCAAGTACTCTTATTAGTTTCTCTGTTCAGCATATTCTGTATTGCTGGCGTCCACGGATCTGTTTTATTTCCGTAATGGATACGCATATGGGCTCCCTGCTGGAAAAGGGTCCCTTACGGCATTACAAATAAGTAGATCCAGATCAACCACGCGTTTTAAAAAAAACAGTGTCCTATTAGGATCCATGTTGTTTGGAAATTATTGTTACAGTTGAATTTTGTTTCTCAGGTTTACAAACTACTTGCAGTCCTGTAAGCGACCCTTTCCCAGCGATCTCAGTGCAATGAAAACATTTATTAAATAACTGGTTTTAATGAAGCTATATTCGTGGGAATCACATGTCCTAGGTTGTTGAAATGGATGCAGCGAACGATAAACTTTCATATTTAACTATTATCATAATGCTAGTATTTTCGTTGAATTTATTTTTCGTTCGCCATATGATGTTATAGCATGGTGCTGCGCTTTTGGTTAGGAGTGCCACAACGGCTCAGCAATTCCCGGTGATTTATGAAGTACACCTGAGTCTGGACACGGCTGGTCACTTTATTCTGACTCCGACGAACCAGTTGTAATGCTAACCCGAAATTCTGAGTATCAAGATGGGAAGCCATTACTACCAATTTTCAATTCCGATTTCCAAGCGGACGTTCTAACCACTGACCTATGGGGGACGGAATTTTCGTTGGATGATATGATAGTCTGAATAATATTTCTGATCCTTGTTAATTTCGTTTCAAATAAAGAAACATCATGTCTCAAAAGTATTTACCAAACAACATTGAATAGACTATGACACAAAATTACGCATGAGATAGGCATGCTAACATTTAATCAACTATTTACTAAAACGTTTTATAATATATATATAGTCTCAGGTAAAAGGTAACATTCGACTCCAAATTAGAATCAATGGAAAAATTAGGATCAACCTACTCCCGCATTATTCCTAAGTACTAAACCTTTTTTTTTGAAATTGAAGGGATCCATTGTGACGCTTTGTTACAATGTTGAATGCACTTAAAAATTCAGCAAAATATTAATGAATTGAAAATATTTCATTTTTATGCCGACCCAGATTTATTCGCGAGGGGTTTGACATCACGGTGATAATAGATTGTGATCAGCGACTAAAATATTTGTAATGTCTTAGAATTAACAAAAATCAATCCTCTGCATGAAGCAAACATATTATAACAGTGGACGAGTTCATGCTACAATTCAGCATAGAAAGGGTAACATACAGTCAAAATTCGATAGATCGAATACACTTAGCTCGAACTCCATTTTAGCCCGAACAGAAACGTAAGTCCCGGAGAGACAAAATTTAATTCAAAATAGCAAGCAGTATGGCTCCAGATCAGACGCCGAGTTTCTCGGCGTCTGATCTGGTGCCATACTTCTTGCTATTTTGACTAATGAACTTTATTTAACCCACATAAGGTATTTCATAACTTTATCAACAAAATATCGTCATATGCACTAGGTCTTGAAATATCGTTAGCTCGAACTTCGGTTAAGTCGAACAAATTTCGAGGGTCCCTATGAGTTCGAGTTAACGAGGTTCGACTGTATTCAGTATATAAGACTCTATCGTATAATACCTCTCTTGCTGGGGTGTGGCTTCATAGTTCACCAGGAGTCGTATCAAGGCACAACGCATCCCAGTTCTATTGCAGTGTCTTTTCAGTGAATTTATTATTATGCTAGGAAAATGCTGTTCGTGTGTATTACGTGACTGAAAGCTGCAACAGTATGACAGCGTTTGCATTAAAATTACTTTTTCTATTCCCTCCTTTATCCTTTTGTTTTCCGGTACCTCACTGAGAAACAGGAATGCGATACGATAAAGGAACCTTAATCTAGAGCACGACCAGCTGTACTCGAGAAAGCTTACCGGCCTCTAGAACTCTCGTCACCACCGTAGCGTCTATGTCAGGTACAAATTCCTCCATCATCTTTGAGCCATTGCTCATTGGCACGCCAGACACACAGATGTTGTCTTTGATTGCAACTCGTCTGCCTTTCAGCAGACCCTTAGAGGCGCCTTCGATGTCGCACTTCCAGAACCTTATATAAATGACGAATAAGATGGTGAAACTTTATTTGTTATTTGCCACACTTGCTATCGTTAACTCATTCCCCCATACGCTAGTTTTAGACTTTTTCACAAGGAAATATTCTAATAGAAAATATGAAAATCTAGGAAAAAGAAAAAAAATTTTTTTTAAATGCACTGGAATCATTGTAGGCAATGGGGCATTTGCTCGTTATGAGGCAAATGCTTCATTTTATACAATGTTTTAATAGCCACCATGAACAGTGGCGCTAAAAGGTGTATTTGTGGAGGACAGGGTTGAAATATATGTTTAATGACAGAACATGTTATTTCTATAGAAATTATTACTCAAACACACACCGGGATATAACATTTGAAGGTTGAATCAACTGTTTGAGTTTGATTTGAGTTTAAAGACTGATGAAATATCCCTATTTATACAAAGTGGGGGCTATTTAGGAGTTGCGCATTGCAGGTTGGTTGCTCATTCGGTTCGTATTTCGTTTCCGCGCTATAACTATAAATGGACATGTTTACTAATAATTTAACACTAGTGTTCAGCATGACCAGACAAGTGTGTCGCATACAAGAATGTGTAGTAGTCGCTGTATAACTTTCATTTATGACATTGTATAAAGAAACGGCAAAAGTGGTAACATAATAATTTCCATATCGTCGCTTTTCTACCAAGCATTGTATTTGTTGTCTTCTGGTTCCGGCCGTCGTCCAGGAACTCTAGGATATTTGACTGGAAGTGTCGGGGCCACCATTTCATCAATCCTCTGATAAGACGCCAGCATACCATCAATATGCCCTGCGAATGAATCATGTGCAAGATAGTTCCAACACATAACATGCCGTGAGTTTTTATCTATCAAATCAGTAGCCAAACGGCACATCGTCGATGTTTTTCGAAAATCACGTATCTGCCATATAGTAAATTAGTAGTTACGTCGGTTTTAAAGAAGTCGTCGGTGTTCGTAAAAAGCACACAAAATTTGCACTTACGTGGTGCTAGAGAAAATCAGACATTTCTTCTAAAATCACGTAAACTCCATTGACCAAAATAGCAATAAATCACGTAAACTCAATTGGCCAATATAGCAGATATTGCTATTTTGGTCAATGGAGTTTACGTGATTTTAGAAGAAATGTCGGATTTTGTCTAACAACCACGTAAGTGCAATTTTTCAAAAGTGGCACAGACGTGGTTTTAGAACCAATCCGACGGCACAGGTACTCCATATGCTATTTTAGACTCATTCACAATGAAAGTATATGCTGAATAGGAAGATGATCTTGGAGAATGGAAAACAACAAGTTTGTATGACTTTGAAAACATTGTTATGGTGGTATATTTCTGCCACCACTTAACCACTTAGCATTCGCGAACATGTTCGGGTTAATATGTTACATATTTATTTAACTAGTTAGCGTTCACGAAATGTTTCGTGTTAGTATTTCCACGAACTTACATATACACATTCTATGTAAGTCCGTGGTATTTCACATAATTATCTTAAATGTGAAATCTCGAATATTTTCATGAAAATCAGATACAGATCTTAACACGAATTGTGTCCTGTTAGTGCCTTAAACTTCCACCAGTTATTAAAATAAACCTGTTACTGAACCTGAAAATTATAAAAAACCACCCTGTTATCTAAAAAATAAAAAAAGATTCTATATTTGGCCGACTTCTTCACTTACAGGTCGCATTTATGTCACGAGCTGCTTACTCCATAGATACACCTTTCAAGGCGCCTCTGTAGTAGATCACTTTTGAATAGATTGCGGGTAAATAGAGCATTTGATCTTCATTCTCCATTTCCCACAATGTTTTCAAAACCATTTAGAGTAAGTCTTTTCCTTTCTCTTAGATAATTGCCCTGTTCAATGTTAATGAGTCTTTAAAAGTGTATTGAGTAAAGCGTTTGTATTTTACAGTGGCAACTAATCTGAGTCTACAGGAACTACAGTTTCTATTGTTGGAAATCGTACAGCAGCACTCGTAAAAAGTCCACATTTTTTCTTGCAGGTATTGTGCTTGCAAAC
>JAULCE010729077.1:0-15345 GCA_032359355.1 Macoma nasuta | reverse complement strand
TATACTACCTTAGAAAGTGTATATGAGCAGACGGCAAAAAGTGCAGACGAAAATGTCGCAGACGACATTTAACGGTCTTTCAAAGGATATACGGAAGGTGACAAGATTTGACACAGAAGAAATACGAGAGGGTTTTTCGTGAGGTTTCGTTGTAAATTTTAGCAATTGTTTACCGTTCCAAATGATGTGCAAGTGGTTTGTGTGTGTTTTTAAAAACGGGACATTCCCTTTAAAGAGGCGCAACTATCATTGGCACAGATCAACGATTGCAGTTTCCATTGCAACTTCTTATTACGGTCAACATTTAATAAAATGGTAGAGAAATCATACTGTCAAATCTGCTAAGGGGCAAATGTTTTAGACTCAGAGCAGACGCTGCGTAGAAACCTAACTGCCGTCCATATAGCTCTATATCTCCCCTTTTGTACAGAAAAGGTCATAAAATACTCCCTGCATGCAAAAATAACCGAAATAATAATACTATGACGGTCGTGGTGAAACTATGGTGAACTATGGTTAAACCTTTACTTTATTCATATTTATGTTAAAATACCGGCCATTTGAATAGTAACCAACTATTTGAGAATAGTATGCATGTGGATAGGGCATTTTTCCATGTATATTAGACCGATATCGACGAATGCCTAACACACATAGGTAAACAGTGTATACCTATGATCAGACAACTCGTTTTGGAGCACTCAGATCTCGATATATACTATTTGCATATGAGGTGTAAACTTCGCATATATGAAGTAAGAACTAACTTTTATCCTGCCGCCAAAAAAAATAGTCCCTTGAATTCTCGTCTGCTTTATATTTTAAACGTGTTCGATTCGTTCGAAATTTGTTGAAACGTTTGCCTGAGTGTCAAACAGCTTGGACCCGGATCAGACGCCGAGTTACTCGGCGTCTGATCTGGGTCCAAGCTGGTTGAAAATATCACTATGGTCGTGATTGGCTTGATAATGGTTAAGTTTAAAATGCATCACTAGTATAGCAGAGGATGTACATCATAGGATGTACACAGAAATAATCCGCATGCGAAAAATAGTGCTGGGTGCGATGTTCTTCCAAGCTAACGCGATAGTCAACAATGACCAATGACATGTTCTAACGATTTTGAACCTGATCAGCCGCCGAATTACTCGGCGTGTGATCTAGGTCCGAGCATTTTGACATATTATCCTATTTGTATGTTTTGCTTTATCTCTCTACTTTCTGGTATTATTTTGTTTTGCATCATAATTATAATGGGAAAAACAGATTCAGCGATTCTAAAAGTGGAATTCGTTTGGTTCAATTAAAAACTTAACCCTTTCAACGCCTGTCAAATCGACATTGAAACAAGGTGAAGTCCCAAATCTGACACCGCCTTAGAAGGCGGCGTCTGATCGGGGACTTCACTTTTTTGCAGCAAAATTTATGCCGAAATTTAGTGTTTCGGAAAAGACAAACTGTTCTTAATTATTTCTGTTATTCATTTCGTAAAACTATTTGATCCAAAACCAGTTACAACCGACAGTTTTAAATTTGTCGGCGAAAGGGTTTTAAGGCGTTTTGAAGATACGTGTTTAAGCATATGTTTCACTATTTTGCAGCACGATTATGGGCTTTAATATGATACGATCATGAATCAATCAGAGCATAATAATGGATGCATCTCAGTATTGATATTGCAAAGTTGCAAACGCTGCTGGATTATTTAGAAACAACGTGATGCATACATGAGTGGTTGAGTCGAAATAGAATTATATCGGCTCTGGTCGCATCAACTTGCATTAACCTATAGCCTGTTTCGAAAAGTGCCATCTGCTCAAACACACGCCTGTGTCGCCTTAAAACGTCACCATAAATGCGTCCCAACACTTTGGAGAATGCTGAACGAGCACCAAACAGCTTGAATCCTGAACAGACGCCGAGTAACTCGGCGTCTGAACAGGATGCAAGCTGTTTGCATTTTTTCCAAAGTATTTTGCTCGCGTTAAGGAACAATCAAGGTTAATCATTTTGTCTAATATTTCCAGGTAAATGTCGAGTGGGAGTGGTGGAAAACAGACGGACTCGAGTCTTTGGGGCGTTTTGGCAACAGAAATGGAATTAATGAATCGACTATGAGTGTTGAGGGTAACGATCACATGTACCAGCGTCTGGATGAATACCAACCCTCATCACCAGATGAGTAAAGAACCACCAGGTGGCGCTATTTGATGTTGGAGACTTGTCAAGAAACGATAGTCAATACTGAGTCTTACCATATGCTCTAATAGCAGACAGTGAAATGGTGACAGCTAATGTCAATATAAATTAAACAAGAGTCACGTGATTAAAAATTGAACCAAACCACGTGATTTTTACGGAGTATGGAGTTAATTGATTGACGGATTAGCACAGCGGTGTTGCTATTTTTAGGATACGATGACGAAATGAGTGTTTTACATTTAAATTGAAATAAATTAATGCTTTGAATGAAATCGATTCAATTACTTGTGGGAAATGAGAAAGTGCGCTATTGACTGACGTGGAAAGAGTAATAAATTGCTGACACAGGAAAAACAACAGACGGTGGAAGGGGGTATTATATAATATGTAAGCAGAAGAATAGCGAGCTACGCTAGATCTATGGGAGATAAATAATTGATATATACATGTTACTCTACATGCGTTCATACATGTGTGGGACGTATATACAAGTGCCGTTCACGGAATATACTCAAACGTGCCGCATGAATTGTTTTAGAAATATAAAAACTCACCGGAATTTATTTTGATAAATCGATTGAATCTTAATTATTGTGTGATATCTGAGTGAAGAGTGAAAGTGCTGCTTAGGATATACCTGGATAAGAGAATCAGTAGCTAATTGCCCCGTGTGATTTAAGCGCTGGACACCGTCTTAAGTGCCCGCTAGGAAGGAGATAAGGTTTCCCAGGAAAACAGCAGGGGATACACTATATACCAGGGGAATAATTAGGACGGACAGTTCCGTGTATTGGATAGCTGTAATTAAGATGGAGTACCTGGTCAGAATGTTACAGTGAATCCTTTATTGAGTGTTGTGGAATTTTAACGACGGTTTGTTATATTGAGATATGCTCGGGAACCATGCATTTATCACCATGTGAACTGGATATTACATTTTATGAAAACAGATCAGAGCATACAATCACCAACTTTTGAGGTTATGTTGTTACGGTATATTTGCTTAACTAAGCCCTATCGTGATAAATGAGAGTGAGTGTGGAGTCAAGATTCACTCACAGCAAACCCCATGTGTGTTTTGTGTTTATTTATTTCTGGAAATTAGATTAGAAAGCGTACATCGCGTTGGTACAGGAGCGGATATACTGTGATTTCATTGGTCCCTGGATTACCTGTACAGAATTCAAAAACAATTTCAATTTACTTGAGTGAGGGTAAAAAGTGAAAGTGATAATACAAATACACATGGCGCGGTGTTGGAAATTAAGCGATTTGCCAAGGTGTGTAGTTATTTAGTTATTACTAGAGATAATAGGCATTCTGGATATTCTACCTAGGGATTGTTGCGTCAGTGTAAACGGCATTTTACTGGAATAATATGTAATATATGTTCGATATACGTGATATTATTCATATTTACTATATCGCTACTGGTTATATTGTGTCAAGTTGGGATATAAGTATTATGATAAAGGATTATTGGAAATAAGTTACTGATTTATAAAATCCGTAAAATGAACACGGAGAAAACTATGAAAGATAAGTTAAAGGCGTCACACCAACATGACGACTGTTGCCAATAAAGATTTAGGCAAATCATGTCACCTGAGTCCAAAGGTTGTTCCAAAGGCCCGGCAACCCACGGTGCTGGCGACCCAGCAAAGACAGCTAAAACAAACTGGAACTGTGTCATCAAAAGACAAGCACGACGGGAGCGCCCATATCAAACGCCCCCCTAGAAAAACGATAAAACAATGCGTTGTAGAAGAAAAGGCTAGTAGTAGAAACGATGACAAAGAGAAAATTGTGTGCTCAATTGGACAGGACAAAGACACTAAATCTATGGGGTGTTATGGTAAAGAACAACGTAAGACTAGAATTGATCAGCAGAGTGTGAAGACTAAAACGAAATCAAAGGACGACAGTGCTATAAGACTTGTGAGATCGCCTCAAATTTCACGAAAAACATCGCCTGAAAAAGAATTGAAGAAGGAGAAAATTGAAATTGTTAAAAACGACAGTTCTGCCCGAAAAAATACCTTAAATGCTACGCAACAGAAACAGAGTATAAAGCCCATTATAAATTATGCTGATAAATTGAAAAAGGCATCGATAAAGAACGTTACTGGACAGTCAATATCCAATCAATCTAGAGTGAGTAAATCTAGGTCAGTTACGCCGACATCTACCATTACATCAACAAAGTCGTCGGTGACATCAAAATCAGCCAACAAGTCTGTGTTGCAGGTTAAAACGTCACAATATACCAACAAAGGCTCTATAGCTACAAAACCGTACAGTCCAGTCTCTAAAAACTCAAAATTGAAATCAAATAGTGATTCTAAACCGATTAAATATTTCGAGAAAAGTTCTAAACAGACTGAAGGAAGGATTTCAAGGTCAAGGTCAAACACACCAAGTTCGTCTGTTTCGTCGGAAAGTGCCGCCAGTATTAAGACAAACAAGTCTAGTTCATCAAGATCTTCACAAGATAAGGATACCAAAACTGCTTTAAATGCAAAGAAAACGTCATTATCTGAATCAACAAAAAAACGACCAAACACACCGAATCCTATTAAATCTGAATGTGTTAGGGGTCAGACACATTCATACATGAAAGTTACACAGAGTACTGCCAATAGAAATGTATCTCGGCCGTCAATAGAAGAAGGTGCACGAAAACAGACGACAATTACGGGCACCGTTCGGCAGACATTTGGGACGAAGCAAGCACATTCCCGCCTTCCGGCTAGACCGGACGCGTCACATTCCGCAACATCCGGGTCATCCCATGAGACGTCTCCCGAATCGGAAATGTCGCCGTCGCCTGACGCAAAATCTACCACGGAATCAACTACTATGCAAACTCGCACCCAGTCTAGGGTCAATGGTAAAAACACATCCCGGGAAACAAAACATATACTTGTTAAGAAAACTGCGGAAACACCTATCCAGACTTCATGGCAATCGAATAAAAACATATCTGTGAAAGGATGCAATAAAAGTGTCACTGCTATGCAGCTCGAACGAAAACATTCACCAAGAGAGCCCAAAACCGCCCAAAGGGCATCAACTTTGAATAAATCAGACTCTTGCTCGTCAAAGGATAAATCATCTTTGAAATCAAAATCAACTCGTGCAAACGATACAATCTCCAGCGCTCTGACGTCACAAAAAGTTATTCCAGGTAAACGCTCGGTAAACAGAACAGAAAGTAAAAATTTGATGACTGATAAGCCACCGGATTCGAAGCTCGTTAAAGCCATCTGTCTGCAGAACGATGATACTGATATATCTATACGGAGCAGTTCAAACGGGCTAGATTCAAGATCAACAACTCCTAGCTCAAATCTGACTAAACGTGCAAATACAGACAAACGAATCTCTGTTATTGTGAGTGGCTTAAAAACACAGGGTCCTGGAACTAAAAACAGGGATGTAAGGCAATTAAAACCAGGAACCAGTGTGCCGGCTAAATCAGAGCATAAATCTAAATTAATTGCTCCATTAACTAAGAACGCAACCAATCGCCTGTCAAAAATGTCGAATCGCGGTTCAGATATTTCATCAGAGGTAGGTAGGAGTGTATCTAAATTGAAATCATTAAAATCATCGGCTATAGCCAAGTCGGTGAAATCAGTACCCGGAGTGAATGTGTCGAAAGACAGATCGGAAACAAAGAAATTGTCGGCACAAATAAATAAAGATACGGCTTCTCCGAAAACGACAGTGTACTCGGATAATAAGACAAAAACTAAGGCGGAAAACAACGAGTGTACGTCGCAGATTGGGCATAAACGAGATATAAAAAGCAATTTATCGGATATGTTGATTTTATCTGCGGAAAATAATGAGACTTTAGAGAAACCGAATTGTGAAGATATACGTTCCGTGGGTGCCCAAACTTGTGATTTATGCTCGGAAACTCGGAGTTTTTCCGATAGCAGAGACCTGAGCGAGACAGGAAAGCTATGTGACTGTAGCCCAATTTCCCCAAATTATATGAAGGCGAATAATCAATGCAGCCTCAGCGAGAAAATGGAATTTTCTGAAAATTCTAGCACGGATATAGTGTACATTGCCCCGGGGTCAAAGGATGCTCAAAATATATACCAGAATGACAGTGAAAATAAGAGATATACTGTTACTATGGAAACAGGGAGTGCGGAGGTTTTACAGTGCAATGAAATGCAAATACATCAACACGTCCATAGTGATAGGTGTAAAATGATGGATACGGCGGTCAGCGCGAATTGTTTGGCTGGACGTATGCATGCACCGTGCAATAACGAGGATACATGTGTGGACTGTGTAGACGGATACTGTTTTGATGTCTCTGATCACAGTTTGAAGGATAGTTTAGACAAAATGAGCACTAATTTGGAATTCATTGACGATTCATGCCTTGTGCAAGCAAGCGTAAAGAAAGACAACTCGCCCGAGACTGTTTTAACAGAAGAAAATTCCATACACAGTGTAATTTCTTTGAACGGTGAAACGCTCGTTACAGAAGGTAAGATTTGTCAGCTTACACCGCATGGCGAAAATTTATCACCGGTCTGTAAAAATGAAGCTTTTTATCAAACTAGCGAGATTCTGTCTTCAACTGATAGCGGTTTCTTTACAAATGAGAACAGCGGACAAACTAGCTTTGTTTCTAGTGCTTCCAAGAGCGGCGAGGACGACGGGTTTGTTATAACCCATGATACAAATGACAGTTATGACGGAAATCATTATCGTACGACAAATTTTGATAATAACCAGACCACCGCTACTGTTGACGAAACAAATTTATTATCAAATCCCTGCGTTGAATCTGCAGAAACTGGCATCCGAGATGTGGCTTCTACTGATAATATCGTACAGACTGACCTTGAAATTTCAAATCTTGCCGAACTTTTACCAACGAGCCAAACTGATAAGCAGGCAAATATCGCAGATATTTTGATGAATGGTGTGCAAGATTTAAATCCAAACCGCTTACGTAATAAGCGAAATGAGACAGGGTGTGTGAAAACGCTTGCGGATAGAGAAGATAACAGTCCCAGCTTCCAGGCGAGTTATCCAGGTGGCTTAGACGAACACAGCACGAATCAAAGACAGTCTTATGAGCAAATAGCAAATTTAAATACAACTTTTATGTGCGAAGATAAAGTGGTTGATAATAATAGTAAAATATGGGCTCCAGGTCAAGAACTGTTTAACATGGAAACGCAGGTAACCAGGAATCAGTTCCATCCGGACTATACAGACTGTTGTGAGAATTCTGACATTATAGAACAAATTGTATTAGATGGATCCAATGAATATCAAGAAAACGTAAAAAGTAACACATGGGAAGATAAGAAAATGTGTGATACAGGGGATACAATTTCAGATTCGTGCTCGGATTTAAACAGTCTAGAATCAAAGACAGTGTCTGCGAACAGCCAGGATGAAATATACTCATTTCAATCAAGTCCAAGCGAAATTGACGAAAACAGTAATAACAAACAAATTTTTAATCACCGAGAAGATAACAATAGTTCGTGCTTTACATCTGATTCTAACGGATTAACTGTCACATGTGATACAAATTCGATGAAAAATGAAACGTGTTCGGAAGATACTATCGTGGAAAATTACGGTTGTCAAAACAACACGGACATAAAAATGAGTCATTATGATTGTAATAATTTATCATTAAAGGAAGAAATTAACAACGCGCTTCAGCTTTCGCCGGATATATATGACAAAGAAACACAATGGAATAATGGAGATGACTCAAGTACTTATACACAAAGGCATTTAAAGCAATCAGATACTTCGACATTTTGTGATAATATCCAATGTGATGAGAGTAATAATTCTTTGCCAGGTGTTAATGGATTGGAACTGGGACAGATACGGTCAGATGGAAATAACCTTTCGCTTCAGCCGGGAGGCACAGGTGAGTCCAAACCGCGCCGATCTACCTCAATTGATTCCACCTGTAGCCAAAATGATGGCACTCTATCACTCTTTCCAGACCTCAAAGCAACGCAAATAAATATATCCCAGATTTCAACGCCGCCACATAATGGCCATGATGACTTTATGCAGCATGACTATTCAGAAAATAGAACAGCGTCACCGAAAATTATTCAAGAAAATGAAACTTCCGAAATGACTGAAAATATAGCAAATTTTAAATGTAGCAGTTTATTGGCGGAGAGGGAAATTAAAAGCGACATTAATTGTACCCAGCTGTCTGAGATTTTTACAGAGAGCGAGCAGGGCAATATATTGGAAATATCTCGTGTTTTAACTCACAGCCCTGCTTCTTGCAGCCAGGAGATAATCGGGAAAATTGCTTCAACGGATTCTGATAATGCCGAGCAGAGCAATATGAAAATTAATCCGGTAACCTCTTCTGACCCCGATGTCCAGATACAGCCTATATTAACAGTATATGATGAGCAGGATTTTAATGGTTTAACAGGTTTACAAGTTAACACACATACTCCAGAGACAATCAATATAAATTTTCCGGAAGCCGTTAGGTCCCCTGAGTTGAATATTTACCCAAATGACCATGCATCAGAGAATTGCGAACCGAATTTTCAAGCTGCTTTGGTTTGCAATAACGTGAGCACGCAGGCGCAAAATGAATATACCTTCAATAAGCAGATGGGAGATTGGGAGCTGCCATTAAAAAGCTCAGAAAATACATTACACCACGGCGTATCTCAGCATGATGTCGGAGATCAGATAAAAAATGATAGCACTTCCATAAATATGAATGAAAACTTGCAAGGCTCACAAATAAACGACTTCGCTTCCTACGTATATAGTTCCGAATCTAGCGCAGTATACTTCGACTCAAAGGTTGCACGAGAGCTCGACGGGTCACGTGACATATATTTTAAACAGGCCGCCGATTCGACCGGTAGTGGGGTAATTGAAATAAATAATCATATCATGAATCAAGATTTTAACCAAGATCAAATGTCGAGCTTATCAGCAGTGGAACATACTACACAGAAAAGTAGCTGTAATCTTCAAGAGTACTCGGGGAATTTCAGCGAACCGCAAGATTTTATGTTAAGAGATGATCAGAATAAAAAATGCACGGGTAAAGCGAGGCAGTTGACTCCCGCTGATGATCGAGATACATGTACACACGGCTCCAAGCCATGTAATAGATCTCGGCTCTATGAGTGTAGACATGACGACCGAATAAAATCCGAATTTCACATAAACACGGGCAATTATGATAAAAGTCTGGGGATATTAAGGAGCGCGGAAGAAGAGTGTTGTGCAATTTGCTTTGAATGCATAGAGAGCTCAGAGTTTCAGCCGCTTTATGATAATTGTGGATTTACTCAAAGTGCAGAGATAATAAGACACCGTGCTAATGAGACGTCGCTGCAGAATTCGGTTGTGAATATATTTAGCGGAGAGAGGTGTGACATTCAGCGAATCAAGGGAACAAATTACCATGCGTCTTCCGAAATAAGCACAGACACTGTTTTACCAGAAGGGGACTATACAGGTGATAATGGAGAACTGTGTAAAACTGGTGGATTAGATAATGAGAACACGGGTATTCGTTCGGAGGATGACTGCTATTTGATAGAAACTTCAATTAAAACAGATAAAAACGAGTTTCATCCTGACAGGTCAGAGCTTTCTGGTTCACAAAATGATATTCGAATTGAAAATTCGGAATGTTTGACCCAGACATATAGTTCGAAGTTAACAGACGACGAAGATGACTATTCTAATTCAAAACACATTTTGCAAACGAATGAAATTTCTGGCGATCAGGATTATCCAGCAAGTTATGAAAAATTATTTTCGAGTGTCGTGTATCAAAAGGAAAACTTAGCGGGGACGGGAGAGAAATTTAGAAAGACCAGCATAGATCTGAGTGAGCTTTGTTTCCGAACGGCGGAACTATTACATTCAAATAGGGGCGAGCAAAGTGTGATTCGAAGCGAAAATTTCGAAAGTGAGACGGAATCAGGTGAATCGGGGTCAACAGAATCTGGGTCAAACAATACAGAGGTGGGATATAGTGGGAGTGGTATTTTAGCCACCGCCGGAGAGGCCCTGTGTGAATCTTTGTCGCCAACTGAGGTAGCCAGTATCCTCGATGACACATCCGATAGTTACGTTGATGCCACAGAAACTCTGGAATATGAAACTGACGGGGAATTAAGCGTATTAACTACAAATATACTCAATACAGATAAACGTAGATCCGGAGATTATAGTTTGCATAATGTTTGTGAGAGTACGTCGACGGAAAGTTTTCAAGATGCTGTCGAGACTTTTGAAGACGGTCGCCATATATTGATCAGATCACCAGATGTCACTTTAAGGACAGATAATTTCGAAGATGAAGATTCTCTGTCACAAATTTCATTGCCTTTGTCTGACGCTTCGTCGGGCAGTAGCACGTCTTTGGAAAATCTAAATATTTTGGGCGAGCTGTCGGACGGATCTTCACGTGGGGAGACAGATAATGACGGCATGGAATCCACTGGGCGGCCCAAGGTATCAACATTTCGTAGCCACACTGTAACCAGATCTTCTTTAAAACACGTACATACCTCTGAATATAGAACAACAAAGAGTGTTTTGAAAGATAAACTTTATCGTACTGTTGCAAACAGCTCCCAGCATAAAGATAGTTTGCCGCAGGTAGGCACAAATGTTTTGAGATCGACTGATACTGAATGTGAGTCAGGGAATCAAATTATCAAAAATGTTATTTATAACACAGGAAACAGAATATTCCATTCTAACAAATATACACAGCACCAAACAGGTGCGAATTTTGCTTCTGGTGCTGCTCATAATAGGAATGTAATAACCAGAGAACAGAAGGCATGGGGTCAAGATGGAGACTGTGTAAATCCACAATGTGCGACAACTGATGGTGACAGTTTGGAAAATGGTACACATAGTGACAGTGACAAAAGTGACTATAATGCGCAGTCAACTTTTGATTATGAACAGTCATGTGATTCAAGTGAAAGTTCGGATAGTTTAGTACTCAGTGTATCGCCGACTCTGAGGGCCACAGAAAACATGTCGGACGGTGTCAAGTCGTCTGTTGATGTCAGCATTGGTCTTAAAATAGAAACGGCAATGACAATAAGAACAGAAAGGCGTCGATTGAGGCGGAGACAAAAGCAACTTGCAGAAAGCAATGACTTGACTGTCAAGGTTTCTGCAGAGCGAATCATGAAATCTGATACCCAGTGTATCACACAGGAATGTGTAGAGGGATTTACTCGAGACAATGCGGCTATTTACGAGTCTCCAGAAATAACTTTTCAAAATTCCTCACGTATCACCCATGAATCCTGCACTGTTAGCTCTGCCGATGAACCGTCGAATTGCATAGATGAAAAGAAAGATATCGAAGTATGTAAACAAAGTGCAGGTCATTCTGTCTCTACATCGAATGTAACAGCAGAAACCGATGTACACGAAACCAGTAAGCATGTATCTGTAGTACCGCCAGTATTTTACAAATTACAAGATCAGACTTTAGAAAAACCTAACTTTAAAGATGAAATTATAATAATCGATCATGGAGAAGTACACGCGGGAAAGTCATCATGTGACAGTGTGCATGATAGCGACGTCTTAGATGGTGCGATAATAACAGGCGTTTGTTCTGATATAAGTGACAGTAGCAAAGTTGTCGTTGTTGAAGAAAAGAAAGTAAATATTTCGACTGCACACACAAACAATGAACCTGGTGGTAAAGTTAAGGAAAAGACATATACATTTTACATTCAATCTGGAGTTGATAACGATTTTGATGACATCCAGTTCATTGACGATGAAGAGCAGGCAGAAGGCAGAACTTGCCAAAATGAGTCAAACTTAGTTTCGAACATAGAATTCACCAAGGACCAAGACCCGTTGGGACCAATTATCTCTTCACCAAATGCATCTTTCATGATCGAGTACTCTGGAGAAGAGGACAACTGCGCAGATCATATGGCGAACGAAAATATTCAAAGCCAAATAGTCAACATTCAAAGCAAGACTGAAGTTCAAGCGAAGCGAGGATTGGCTGTCGAAAACGATGCTGATATCCCTGTAGATATTTCAGGGAACGAAACGAAAATCAAATATAAAAATATGGAAGATTCTCATCTCGCGACACGCGAAGACCATGTTACGACTGGTGCTAACTTGGACGAAGATGCATATCTAAACAAGAAAAACAACATAATTGAAAGTATAGACATTACTGAAGATGTCATTTCATCGACCGAAAATACAAGCACATCTGTGGATGCTAAAGATACAAATGCAGTCTTGAATGAACAAGATGACATGGGTGAATGTTATAGTGAAATTATTGAAGAATCAAATATATCAGTAAAGCATGCGCTTCGAATGGAGAGAAGAAATCTAAACGATTCACAAGAATCAACTGCGATTGGAAGGAGTACTAACAGATATAATACAAATGTAGACCTATTAAATAATACTGTCAGAAAGAGTAAATCGGATGATATTTCAAAACTTTGTACCACCGATTCAAAACCAATCAAGAAAAGTTTGAGTTTTAGAACTGAAAAAGAACATATATTGGAGACGAGCGATCAATTATTAGCTAATAAAAAGGTATCAGATATATGTAGATCTTTTATTGATAAAGTTCGGCCGGTTGCAAAGCCATTAAATGACAGAGAGTCAAAGTCTCCAGTTCGACAACGAAAACTAATGAAATGGGTTAGAGATAATGGAAAATGGCTTCGTATTCCTGTATCTGATGCAGAAGAAATAGAACGAGTTAAAGGTGAAAACAAATTAGAATATGAACATTTCGCTTCTGAGTTAAACACACCAACTGAAGAAGCAAACTCTTTCGCTAACGATGTCAATGTTCAAATTGATGAAACGGAGAAGTGTGTTGATGTCAGATCAGTGGACAAATACAATGCGGTCATTGAGATAGTTGAAGAATGTGCCACCAAAGATTATAGTATTTCAAATGCGGTTAGAGAGCACACCAAATGCGATGAAATTATAGCAGATCAAGAACCTGGCTCCGCAGCATCAAATGAAACTTCGTCGCAAAACGTACATGATGATATAAAACTTACTTCAGAATTTCGAGATGTGAAATATGATAATGAATGTAACGAGTGTTCGATTGATCGAAACACATGCAAAACTAACGAATCAAAGCCTGCAAACATAATTTCCGATGAAAACACAAAAGGAGCTGATGAAAGAGTAGAAACCGAAACTGAGTTAAAAGAGGACAAGAAAAACGAGAGCCTGACCAATGATATTGAAGAAACAAAACCGAGTTGTGAAATACCTTATGTGAATGATTTACATGTAAGATCTGGCAAGTTGAACGAAAATGGAAATGATTTATATGGGCAGCAATTAAACACGGACAAATCATTGTTTAATAGCATTGAGGATACAAACATCAGTCCAAAGAGTGATGGAATCAAGACATGTGAAATTGCTAATGTATCAGAAAATGTGTCTGACACAAGACTGCAGAGGCAAGAGCTACTTTTCGGAATTCGCGATAATTACAATAGGAGAAAACATAAGACAACACGACATGATGGTACTGTAGTACCACATAGAGCAAACGTAATGAATGACGTACAAGAGGAACTTTGTGAGCATTCTCATGATAAGAAAGAAACGAGCAAGGCATATGAAGATTCAAAAGAAAACAAATCAAGTGAAAGGTTAAAATCGTCTGTCGATATTCCAAAAGCTATTCCAAAACTTAAGGCTGTCAAAATACAAGAAGAAATATTTGAAGGAAAACCGGAATACATGAAAGAATGCAATAAAAAGCCATCATGGAGCGAATCTGATGCGGAATCAGATTATATGAAACAAGTGAAAGAAATAATTGCTGGACAAAAATCAGATTCGCGTCTAAGACCGTCCGTGCAGTTAAGGAAATCCAAAACGTTTAGTGGAATTGGCGATTTTGAAAACAAGAAGCGCGAGAGTCTGTACATGACTATAGCAACAAGTAAAGAGACTGTGAATTATTCACAAGAGAGTCTGGATATACCACATCACTTGCTTGAACACAAAACGAAATCAGCCGAAAATATTGCAGAGCTTACTGGTAATAAATATGATTCTCAAAAGGAAGTGTCCAAGTTTCCCTGGTATTCTAATAAAGCTCGTCGTTCCCGTGAAAAGGATAAATCAGTGAGCAAAGACGACGGCGAAGAAAAGAAAGGCGTCGAGGATGCAACAATAACCACTACAAAGTCAGAAAAGAAGCGCCTGAAGTTCCCAGTGTTTTCGAGGGCCAAGAGTCTTCAGAGACGGAAGGTAAGCTACATGTAGCACTATACAGACAACCTGTCTTAAGCTGCCACTCAAAACAAGGCATTTGTGATATTTAAGACAGGTGGTCACGTAATGCAGAACGAAAGTAATGCAGAAAGCTCTCAATAGAGCTTTCTGCATTTCTTTTGTTCTGTATTAATTGACCATCTGTTATTAATAATTACAGTGATAATTTTTTGAGATGGCCACTCAAGACAGGTTTGACTGAATGCCTAAACACTCATATACTTAAAATCTCTTAAGTCTCTGATCACTTCGGGGAAATAACTACAGGCAAAACTGTTTCAAACGACCGCTCAAAAACGGGGTGTATTTGGTCTTTAAAGCAGGTAGGAGGTGTTCGCTTAATACAGAACGATAGTAATGCAGAAAACTCTTTTGAGAGCTCTCTGCATTACTTTCATCCTACACCTACTTTCATCCTAGCATAAACAGGTGCTATGATACCCTGTATTATGGCCACTTGAGACAGGCTTCGCTGTTACTAATCTAAGAATTAGATATATAGAATATTGATATACATTGTTGTGTTAAAAAATGATCAGTTAGGGAGACGAAAATTGTAGACATCGATCAGACTGCTCTATCAGTCTGGTCAATTTTTACACTATTAATAAATGCCCCACTGGGCGGAGACTAAAAGTTATAAGGGTAAATGATTTCCTATGCCCCATGGCATTGCAACGAGAGGACACTCAGAACATGTGCAACTTAACTCTTTCGGCGCCAAATTTAAAATTGTCGGTTGGGACTATTTTCAAATAAAATATTTTAGCGGGATAAATCACAGAGACGATTAAATATTTG
>JAULCE010728966.1:0-15348 GCA_032359355.1 Macoma nasuta | reverse complement strand
ATATTAAATTTACAAGTTAATACCTTGAAGTTCCAAGATAGTAGTTTGAGTTGTCAAGTTAGTTTCTTGCATTTTCAAGATATCATCTTGAAAATTCAAGGAATCTATAAAACTAAAATGGCACTATTGGTTTCCCACAACACTCAAATCCTTCTTCTATAAAAAAGATAAGACGATATCAAATATTTCGAATCATTAAAGATAAGAAAAAGTTTACAACACACCTGTTTTTCAGTTTGGGAATATAAAAGTTGTTCTCACTCTTTAAGGCAAAATGAGATGAACTGACTTTGTCATAAATGCTCATTTTTATGTGGAGCATGAACGTTAAAGACACACACAGAGGAGTATAAGAAGGCATCTACCTTTTCTTTGCGGCTGATTATCCTCTATATATTTTAGTATACAATGCTCAGTAAATAGTCTTCGCCTCGGGCCACTTGGTATAAGACGGATAAATCGCTCGCGCATGTGTAGAAATGTATATTTAATATCCACTGACACTCGTGATATTTTCATTTTATAGAACACTGGACCACTGTTAATATTGGAGTGCTGGTGCAAACACATGTTGTTGTTCTTTATTTAAAGAATAGTAATCGCAAACGAAATGAACTACACAAGCAATTTAAGTTTCAATCAGTTTCGATCCAGCAGAACTGGACACTCTTACTTAGATAATCAGACCTTTTACACCCTGTCCAATCGTTACTGGAGGAAGCGGTTCGCGAAACGCAAAATCGCGGTAAAAAAACGATTTGGTAGCCTTTACATTTTACAGATTGGGTACTCTTCCACGGTATTTTTACAGTCGTTGGTTCGGCGATAACGCGCTATACCATTTCAAACTGCATAAAGTTGTGGTTTCTGTAAACCACCATGCCTCCAGCGTTACTTTGCCGCACCGCTTCAGTCAACGTTACTCTGGATCTCCACAAAAACACACACATTTGAAGCAACTTAATCGATACAGTATGCATAAATGGTTATTTATAGGTGTAAAACAAAAGAATACGCTTCGTGTCAGCTGGACCAGCCATTTAGAGTAGCGATCAGTGCTTTTTTTTCACTTTTCTATCTCGGTATTCCGTATTTCTCGACCAAAGCGTGTGATTTGGACCAAAAATGCAGAAAACTGCAACACTCTGGAAAAAATAGAGTACAGACGACGAATCATAAATTAAAGGAGATCATCCTCGACCTATTCCTGACCCTGATCTTTAAAATCTGTCGATTCAATTTTTCAGTTTTCTTACCTTGGGGTGTATAAACAGTTGTTTTTTGCCGCTTTCCTGCGTTTTTTACCGCGATTCTGCGTTTCGCGAAACGCTTCCTCCAGTAACGATTGGACAGGGTGATGTAGGCAAGAACATTTGAACCATTGTTTAATTCATGACTTCTCAGACATTTATTTGGCTGCAAATGTTTACATGCGCTGTCAAGGGCACCATATATTCAAGCGGGCTATGGTAGCCATTTTTATATCTTTTCAATATAAAGATAAATGTTTAGTATTTAAATACATTTGGTTATTGTAATGTCGGTGTAGAAGTAACATTCTGCTAGTTTAACGACTTGTACATTATATTCTTATGATTCAGCGCTATCATTTATGTGCTTCCAACAGGTAACGACTCTTCTTCGCCGTTTTATATAGTTTTCCACGAACATTTAGACTAGTATGATTGTAATGTCGGTGTAGAAATAGCATTTTGCTGTTTTTGCGACTTGTACAATACATTCTTACGACTATTTAGCATAATCATTTATTTGAGCCAGTGGGATTTGAACTGATACACAAATGCTTTTGATATATTCAGGCATAAACTTTGTTTTGATTTATAGTTTTTCCGCCGATATTTGCACTAGTATGATTGTAATGTCGGTGTAGAAGTAGCAATTTGCTGTTAAAGCGACTTGTACATTACATTCTTACGACTATAGCTTAATCATTCATTTGCTCCCACAGGGAGTACATGCAACTTTTAGATGTGGATCTTGTAAGGTGTATTTGACATAGCTTGCATGATCAATTATTTACTTTCTTTAAAAGGTAACCGACGGCCGAATAATGGTTCCTATAACGTGATAGAAAAATGTCTTAGTGTATAAATCTATATCAACGTGAAATATAAATTGGAGATTTAACAATATGAGGACTAAATAAAATGGCATAGTTATCTGACGTGTCACCTCTTTGGGTTATATCTGGTTATGATCCTTGTAAATTGTATGGATAATTATTGTTCATTATAGGAAGGCTATATTTTTTGTTTGAATTAAAGTCATTGAAACAAAAGACGTTCGATGGCAATTCGCTTAGTTCAGTGGGTAATGTGAAAGCGATTTTAAATACCCGCTTTTCTCTACATCTCGAGATATAAACATAATTATTTGTCATTTAGAGACGATTTGTTGTGATTTTACTCTAGCACAGGGTATTCTAAACGTCACTGGGACAACCGGAAATCGTGTTTAGATAGCCTAATCTAATGTTTAGATAATCTTATCAGGCTAATTTGAGATCATATCAGATTTCCGGATATTTACAAAATTATGGTATAATCACCGATACGGATATAATCGGTTTATGCATAAAAATTGCGATCATCAATTGGAAGACCAATAACCTACTCACGAATATGACGATAATTTCAGACAACTGTTTCCAAATCAGATGTCGAGTGGCTTGGTGTTTGATCTTGATCTAAACTGATTGTTACTCGAAAAAAAAAATCACAACATATTTAAGCGGTATAATTAAACTTTTGCCGAAGGAGAGAAGACAATGGTTCATGGACAAAAGTCTTCCTTGACAACAAACGCCTTGTTCATGAATATTAATACAATTATCGGTCATTTGTAGAATTGAGCTCCTGTTAAGAATAAGTTGAAAATGACGTCACTCTTACTCACTCACTCAGTTTTGAAATTTATGGACTGTTTCTCGGCTTCTTGTTTTTACAAGAAAAGATCAAGGGCGCGGGGTTATTAAACTTTGAAATGAACTCGGTGTTCAAAACTCAGAACTTGAACTTTTTGTAGTCACTTTAAAACACAATAGTTGTATATTTTTATATACGCAATTTGATTGCTGAGATGTGTCGAAATCTAGTTACTTAATATATTTTGAGTACATTGTTTAAGCAGTAAACATTGAGGTCAAAACTGAGTTTTGAATACGGAATTAATTTCACAGAGTATAACTTCTAGGCGTGATATGTGTCTAGTAATTTGATTAGTAGCAAAACAAGGGTACGTAATCTGCGTCGCTGCTGGAACTGAAACTTATTTTCTTTTACTATTCAATTGTTTAATTACTTCGCATGAGTGCCCTCATTGTTGAAATTTAAGAGGTAGTTATTTTCCTCAGGTTGAGTTCAATTTGAGGGTTTCCATTCTAGGTATTCTGTGGCTTAAAAGTCAATTAATTGTAATATTGCGTGAAGCTGGTTGCACACTGGTTAAGCCCACGAATGCCTCTAAAATGCATCACATCACACATAAAGCTAAATGCTAGTAATATGACAAGACATGTGTAGGCTGAGAGAGGTCGTATTTTCTCAGAAAAGATCCGCTACTGCGGTTCCGATCGAAGTCATGATGAAGTAACAAATGAAAAAACGAAAAAAGATGTAAACCATTTGGGCCCAGTTGTTCACAACATCTAATGCGACGTCGCATCAATGCCCTTTTCTTCTTGTAATAAAATCTACCAATATTGAGACCATTATTTTCTTTTCAGGCTTCTATGTAATAGTAGTTGGCCACGACCAACAAGCCAAATGTCAACTGCTGAATGCAATGTTTCGGCAACGTCACTTATTTACACAATTCGGGTGTAGAAGAAACCCAATGGTCAAGGAAGTTAAACATGTGACAATCGGTGGTTACATAATGAATTTAGTCCAAACTCCGAGTATGAACACACCGGGCTGGGTGAAAGTTGAAAAGGCATTTCAAGAATCGCCATGGGTAACACGTAATCGTGTTTTTGTCTATGTTAAAACGACCCCCTCCATTGTGGATGATGATGTTTCAGTGACGGATCTAAAGAAACAATTTGGGGACAACACAATTCGTTGTGTCGAGTGTTACTACCAGAAATCGGATGGAGCTGGTGAATATCAAACAAATGAACAGTTATTCAAGTATAAGTTTCAACGTGATGCTGACTTCTTATCCCAACAATACCAATCGAACGATATTCTTAGTGGTATAATGAAAGGAAACATTGATAGCACTGGGCAAGCCCAGGTTGGATCAGATAGATACCATGCAATGGGAAAAACCAGTGATGAACTACCACGAAACATAGAGGCACTCAAAGAACAACTCGCGAGTGTCACAGTAGATGTGTCTGAGCCAGGTAATTGCTATAAAAAGATGATTTTGATGTTATATTTTCATATTTATTCCAGGTATTATCATTTCTATATTGAAATGTTATCAAAGTAGCACGCAGATAATATATTACCTGTGAAATATGTCAATGTTACACTTTTGTATCACCAAGAACGAACATTACCGCATTTTCAGATCGAGACATTAGGCACCGCATTCTTAGAAGTCTACACATCGGCGAATTATACAGTATATTTTTTATAAAAAGTGTATATACGAACTGTCACCAGATGTTTATCAGAATAATGTTATTCCCGTTTTTTATGCCCCCACCACTAAAAGAGGGGGCAGGGGGGGTGGGTGGCATATAGATTTGCCTTTGTCCGTCTGTCCGTCCGTCCGTACGTAAGAACGTACGTACGTCCGTAAGTACGTACGTCCGTAAGACCGTCCCGAAAAGTTTGTTTCTCGCATAACTCTTAAAGCGTTTGTACTACAGACTTGAAACTTCATAGATATATTATTAGGGTGTAAACTTGTGCACCTGGGTATTTTCATTTGCTCAAAATTAATATTTACGGAGTTATGGGCCTTTATTTTGTGAAAATATGGCATATTTGGACGGAAAGTTTGTCTCGCATGACTCTAAAAGCGTTTGTACTACATACTTGAAACTGCATGGCTCTAATATTCAGAGTGTGGACTTGTGCACCTGGGTATTTTATCTACCCAAAATCAACATTTACGGAGTTATGGACCTTTATTTGTGAAAATACGGCATTTTGGACAAAGAGGAAGTGGGGGCATCTGTGTCCAATGGGCACATTTTCTAGATTGGGATTGTCTCACTTATTGATCTTGTTTTCTATGTTTCTCGTGGAAAATTTGATATCGGCTTTGATGTGCTAAACGACGAAACTTTAAAGGAAAAATAGTGGCTTGGGTTAACTTAAGTTTTGATGAAAAAATGAAGATAAAACTAAAAAACCTATCAACGAAATGTCGACGAAGAGAGATAACCATGATTAAAGGATAAATCGAAAAACAGACTAGTGCCGTAGATGATTTTTTTTTATCTAGTTCGACTACGGAAAACACATGTATCGCCTCACCAGATAATCGTTTCCATAAACGGCTTTTATCTGCCTGTATCTTTTTGATTTTAACATTTACCAGTAAGAATACAAGTTGGTTTCATTTAGAAATGAAGCCAGGTAAGGCCCATTCCCTGCTGGTTATAGATGAACTTGCACTGAAAAAGTGTCACACATCTAATAAGATATGTTAGTTCTTTGTTTGAACGTTTACCTAAATTAAATTTACATATCTAGCAATGTGTAAATTCCAACATTTATTTTCAAATAAAGGAACCAATAGCAGTATACCGGATACTGCAAGCGTGTATGCGTCGACAAACTAGCAGTCAGTCTATTCGTATAACATTTTTGAAATCAATTGACAATCACAACATTTTAAAAAAAATGACGACTGTTCTATCTTTACAGTGCAATGCAACTTCGGAGATGACAAAATGCTCTAGTCTAATCACTAAACTAAACACACACCTTTTTACTCGAAAAGTGGCTTTAAATTAAAACTATTTTGTGCGTCTCTTATAATAGTGTTTTTCAATTTTTTATGCTACATGTAATTAGTCTTCCTTCTACAAGCTGGTGCTTACGTGTAAATAGCTAGGATTTGCACCCCTCGCACGCGCACTAATACTGCTGTAGGCTGTATCCACAGTTTTTCTACACAATATTAACCACTAAACTCTAGGCATGTAGATAAACCCTTTCACCGCCGTGGTCGCCTAAATGCGCCGTTGAAAATAGTGCACTCCCAGATCAGACACCGCCTTATAAGGCTGAGTCTGATCTGGGACTTCACTATTTTACAAAAATGTTTGTCCAGTGTAAACAGTTTCGGATTACAAAAAAAATTAATCGTCTCTGTGATTTATTACGCTAAAGTATTTTATCTGAAACTAGTCTCCAACGACAATTTTAAATTCGGCCCCAAAAGGGTTAAACATGTATGCGTACATGCGTAAAAGTAAACACTGTATAAGGGCCTTACAATAAACGATCGATGCAAAAGACTTGCGACTGAAGTCAAGGCATATGGAAAGTATTTCCAAATCGACAAGGAAGACCCAATGGCACGTCAATAGTTCATTGCGTTCGACGATGCCCTGGTAACAACTATTGCTAGGACTTGCGGACATTAAAATGACGATACCGTGTTTGAAAAAGGTGACTCCTCAAATCGCAGAAAACGGAAGTGACTGTTTCTTGCTTTTCCCTATGCTGATTTATGTCCAGAAACTTCCATGGTCTGAGCTTACTTACTTGTTCGGTTTGGATTGGCCTCGACAAAAAGTAAAACGCTTATGTAATCGTATATAGATAAAAATGTTAAGATGAAAAAGCTTTTTCGAATTGTAGCCACTCTGAACTTATTTCACTAATTATATGTTCATTACTTGAAAATAGACTGAATGGAAGATTAAGCCATTTTCCTATATACTTTGTTTTTGTGTGCAAACCTTAGGGTTGTAAATGCTCCATTTCTCTGCTTGAAGAGCCTCGTCTGGTTTTGCCCGAAAGGTAATATGCAGTAAGTAATTGATTGCTCTTGGCATAAATATTCCAAAGGGCACAATCTTTTCGAGACCGAAGAGCATGGTAGCTCCAATAACTCATGCTGTTATTTTAGAATTCTAAATCTATTTTGAGAAGGCGGTAGATGAAAACTCAACGATGTTTTCTTGTTTGTTGCATCTCTCATTATGTAAGTAAATTCATGGCCATTAATGTAATTTATATTGGATGTATTCCGTGCTATAACATTCTAAGCATTGTGATGGAGTTCACGACGAACCCAAATAGGACTTAAGGAGTAGGAGGGAGGCAGTTTTAAGGAGTGCATGGTAATAAAGGAGTAGGGGGAAGTGTGTTTCAGGGATATTAAGGGATAGGGCCATCCCTCTGTATAAATGGGCTGTGGAGAAGCCTGAGTTACTGATAGCGAAGCTATCGTCATTTCTAAAATAACCTAAAAACAACACCCCACCATTATCGTGCAACCAATAATGCTTACCCATAAACTACTACGAAATATGTCGTTTGTTCAAAACATTGCCAGCTTCATCGTACGATCTTCTTCATATTTGGAGAAGTTATTGTCTGTGTGTCAAACAATTTGGATCAAGGTCAGGCGCTACTCATTTGCTTCCAAAGATATAGTTATTAAAAAAACACACTTAAATTTCAAAATTGTGAAGTTCTCTTAGAATTTTAACATGGCAGTCATGCAACTGTTGATACTCATGTGTATATTTAATACTCCCACACTTTTCAGGCAGTCATTGCATGGTTTCTCATCATTATGCAATAGCCGCCCCCTTAGGTACCCATACAAGATTGCACGTATGCGATTTAAACCTATAGTAAAACGCCAGGGAGTACGAACATGATATTGTCAGCAATTCTAAGACATAACAAGGGAAATACAATACTCCCTACAGTAGTTGTCTGTACTTCAGTAGACAAACCGTTCAATACTGAACACGAAGTCTTTCAAGCGCTAAATATGTTGGCATCACTCAAAAAACGATGCAGTCCAAACCCTTACACGAGTACTTGAATATTGTGACCAGCACAGTACAATTTCGTTAATCAGACCTCCATATATTTTCTTTACATCGGTACTTCCTTTGAAGCAATAGTATATATAAAGTTATTGATGAAGTGGCCACAGACACCGCATAATCAGGTCATGCACTAACATTTTGAGGTGGGGGAAGGAGGCGTGTTTTTATCAGGATCAGACGAAGTAGAATCCCTTTTAGATTTTTTGAATAGAGGGTGAGTTTTGTAATTTGCGGCGAGATTAAAAAAATAAAGAGATACATTTGGACATAAATGCAATAAAAAATAAACAAAAATCCTGATAATAATGACCGGTTTTATGGGAAAGTCCTTTGATCTCGATTGAAGAGGCAAAGTACTTCCATCTCTGACCGCAGGTATCATTTAGTGTAGGTCGTGATCAGACAACATGTTTGACCACACTGTTTGCAATATCAAAAGGTTGCAAAACGTAAAACGGTGCTCTCATTCGTGTCTTCAGAAATATTATCCTTGTCAAATCTTTGTATATGAAGTTAAAGCAATAGCATTATACACATACAACGACCCGAAACAAAAGTCCACATGCAAGGGGACATCATACGATTAAAGCATACTACTAGAGTGATGTCCCTAGAAATCCACAAACGAACTATTTAACTAGTAAAACTTATAACGTGACACTAAATAAGTGATACAACTGTCTTAGAACCCCCGACATACTGGAATTTGCTTTGTATAGTTTTATAACGCGGTCATTTTCAACGTTATTCATAACGACGTCAAAAAGCAATAGTTCACTAGTGTTATTGACTGGTGAATATCGTAGAATAAATAATGACAATATATCACGAAGGCGCCGTAAGTTATGATATAAGCAGTGTTAAGAAACAGGCCTGAAACGTTTTACATAAAACATTGGTTTAATATAGTTTCAGTAAGCACTCCTACCATGAAGGAAAAAAACACGCAAGAAGATTGGACTCTGTTTGAACGAGCTCTGCGACATGGGACTGCTCGAGCCAATCACATGAGAGTAAATGTCATAGGAAGTCACGGAGTTGGCAAGACAACGCTTATCAAAAGGCTTTTAATGGAAGAGGTTCAATGTCCTGATCCGAAGCAATGCCCGACTGAGAATCTTGAGGTACACCACCTTATAGCTCGCTGTGTTGAAATAGATGGCGAAAAAGTGTGGGAGAATGGCGATAAAGGTTGGTATTTTAACTCTTTTCTTCACAAGCTATTTTTAAAGTTATCGACAAGGAAAGATTATGATAAATAATTATGAAAATCAAGGCATACGATCTTTTATCTATACACACAATGAGCAAAGACAAATAGTGTATTGCTATGTACTATTTATTTAGGTTCGTTCCTGGAAGATTTGAACACACAGAGAATGGCACAGGCTATGATAGAAACTGCTAAGTTACCAGATTCCACATATAACGTCATTCAGACACTTGAATTGGGCTCCGACGAAATTGTCGAAGAAACTTCTTTACCATCTTCACCTGATCGCATCTCCGAAAGTGTTGCATCACCACATACAATTTTGAAAGAAAAAGAAAGTTATCTCAGGAAAATCATCCATTGTAAAGATCTGTTGGAAAAAGAGAAACTTGAAAGACAGTATGTGTCATACTGGGACTTTGCAGGGCAAGCGACGTACTATTCCACTCATCAGCTCTTTATGTCCCCATCAGCAGTATACTTGCTTGTGATCGACCTCAGACGCAACCTAAAAGATATTGTATTCGATAATCTGCAATTTAGAGCAGGTGTCCTTCAGTCATGCACCGTTCAAGGTTAGTAATTTAATATACGTAAATTGCACTGCTTTGTTAATTAAAGTAAACCTTCACACTTATCTCTAAGAAAAGTTCATATTTACGCTTCGGAATCGAAAATAAAGTAGTTTTAATCTCATGAAACACCACATCAAATCATGTATTTTACTTATCTTTACTAGATTGCCTAAATTACTGGATACATCATGTTCAGGCATACACAAAAGATGCAAATGGTGGTAACGCCCCCATCATAATCGTTGGAACACACAGAAATGATGTTGCAGATACAAAACAAATTGAAAAGAAATTCGATGACATCAGGCACCTTTTCTCAACAAACTTTGAATGTATAGCACTCGACAGCTCAACTCCGTTGCAGAAGGACAACGAGCTTAACATTTTGAGGAACAAGATAATAGATAACAGCCTGGGAGTAATGGACAAGAAAATTACTTCTCAGTGGATCAATTTAGAGTACGACATGCAAATGAGCAATCTGTCTCGGAAACATTATCTGAAATTCTCAGACTTGCAAAAGCTTGATAAACAGATGGATCGTCCTATGGGTGATGTCGGAAGACTGGAAGCATTCTTGTGCCACCAACATTACAAGGGGAAACTGCTGTTTTACCATCATCAGGATTTAAAAGATCTCATCATTACTGACCCAATGTTGATGGTAAAGTTTCTGAACCTACTGCTACGTCGCCCAGAGTCAGTTGCAAAGCCATTAAAAGGGGGCTGGAACGAAGACGGGATATTAAATCATGAACACATTCAAAGTATCGCAAAAGAACTCGACATTGAGGAATCTGCTTGGATGGTAATTCTAAAGATTCTTGTCAAACTAAATATTCTGCACCCAATGTCATCCGAAACTGCTGGTCCACTCACTGACAAGTACTTTTTACCATGTTTGCTTAAATCCATGCCAGCACAAGATTACGACGACGATGACCAATGCACTCGAAGTTCATTGATCGAGGTCAGATTCAGCTATAATAGCATTCATCCTACTACATATCATCATATTGTATGTGCCCTCATGAAAATATTCCCTCTTATAGAAGAGGATGAAGAAAAGTTAATTTACAATCACCAAGCTAACTTCGACTTGAAAGGAAATGGATTTGTGTGGCTAACATTGTATTGGCAACATTCAAGAATATACTTTTACGTGAAAGACTTCAACATTTTAAAAAATATATCAATGAGCGTCTACATAGATGAAGTCTTCGAGGCTCTCATGGATGGAATAGAAAATGTTTTGGATATGAACCAGCAAGAAAATATAGAATTCAGTTTCTGGATCGAATGTCCAAGTCACCCCGGCTCATTCCTCTCAGTTGAGCAATTACAGAAAGAAAAACAGGCCATTTGCTCCGGAAAGAAAGAGGAACACAAAAAAGGGCGACATACTGTTGGTGCATCAGCATTTCCGTCTATAACCGCGAGTCAAACAGATATAGAGGTTTGTTTGGTAATTGAATTCGTTGAAATTGTATAAATATCATTTTCATATATTCCAACATTCTAATTGTCATGGACCTTAAATAAAACTAAAACGGTAAAGCATTGTTTACGTTGATCGAGTCTGCTGTATTTGAATTTTGGGAAAAAAACAACAACATTTCAAACTGATCATAAATATAAAAAGATCCAATCAAAAGAGGGTTTCATTCATCGTACCGTTTTCTGTTTTTAAGTATAATACTAGGGCATGTTTCTTTTTACAGAATGATGATCCACATATGAAAGAAAATCCCTCAGACAAAATGCTATCAAGACTGGCCTGGAAGCTGAAAGCAATTGGAAAAGAAACACCGACGTCCCTAGCTATTCGACTTAAAATGTCGAGTTCGTTTACAAAAGCGGACGTGGCAGCCAGGGATTACAGAGAAGAAGGAACAGACCTGTTCGTCATACTTAGATGTTGGAGGAACCAACACAAAAGCAGAACGAATTCATGGCTATTGAGACGTCTGTGTAGACTAGACGACTACGACCCCCGAACACTGAAAGAGGCTATGTTTCGTCCTGCGATTCCCGGTAAGTAATTTGTTACAGGTCTACAACCTCGTTGCCTTTACGATAACTCGTTTACGGTCCTTGATTTGTAAGAGACTTGGACATCACATAAATATTCAATCTTATGTATTAGTATATTAAAAGAAAGATAGACCCAACTACTACAATACTTTAAATAGTATTTCATCGGTAATGATTTTGTGATTGAAAGTATAATACGAGCGCCTGTACCACTGTTTGAAATAGTCACCGTATGTGCTTTAAGTCTGGGCCAAAACGATCCATGTACGAATATTCCGAGAGCAAAAATCTGATCTTTCGAAGCACTCGTTTTGAAAACTGCATATGAATACTATAGGTTTAAAATGACAAGGTACGTCACTCGCCATTTTGTAAGCGAACGGAAGTGGGTGGTTCCGGGCTTGCGTGAGGCTGACAAACATAAGGCCGGGCGCATGTCTTCACTGAAAACCATCCCATCAACATTGTTAACAGCGTCACAAATAGTAAATTCATTTTTGAAAAGTCCTAGTCTCTACATTTCTCAGAAGTGAGAATGGTAACGGAAACTACTACTTTAATGACTGAATATTGATAAATATATTATATACTATGTTTTGTTGTACGGATACGTTACACATACAACAATATTCTAATGATTAATTGATCTCAAAGCAGCCATCCAGATGTAAATAAAGAAAAACATCTGATTTAAGGTTCCAAATCTCATTATCTCATAATAATGATTATACAAATATAATACATATCACATGAAGGTCTAATCCAAGGTAAGTACCGGCGTACACTTCTCCGCAGTGCATGTCGGACTCTGTTAACACATATATGTTTATTAGGGTGGTATCTAGCAATGCAATGACAATACTGGAATTAAGGTCTTTATTTCCATATAATATAGATTTTTATTTCTTTAATATTTAACAGATAATCCCTTGAATAAATATAATGACGGATGGAATGACAGATGGGCAAAGCAATGAATATATGTTCGCTTTTTGGGAAATAGCATAACTAACAAACTTTAAAACAGAAAACAGCCATGGACTTCATACATGAAGGGAGACATATTATAGTAATTCTTTTTCATGCAGACATACCTTTGGTCAACATTCCCGAACATGCTACCACAGGAAACAAAGACTTCACGATAATCAGCGACCACGTTGGCAATGGCTTCACATTCGTTTTGATAGAACTAGGTATGAATATGGTCGAAATCGAACAAGAAAAACGAAAAACCATGGACGATACGAAGGAAACGATTCGGCAACTTCTGTGCAAATGGAGATATAGAAATCCACCCGAAGCGACAAAAACTAAAACAGTACTCGAAGCTATGGGTATGTTTTGCTTTCCTGTGGATCCAATAATTAGCAAACTTAACGCTTTATAAAATCTCTGAAAGGGGTAGCATTTGTAAGTGTTTCAATACTATGTATCACTTCTGATGATGGTTGACTTAATTCCAAGCATTTTGGTCGCAGACCAGGCTGTGTAATATAATGTTCTGTGATCCAAAATATTCTGAATGTTACCAAAAGAGGAGCAAAACATTATGTTCTGACCTATTTAAGGTAACATAGTATCAACTAAAAAGAAGTTCTGACAGACTGGAAGTGATAAAATGCGACTAGTTACCAGATCATGATGAGAACAACGCTGTAGCAAAACATGATGCAATAATAGTGTCATATAAGAGACAATGTCATATATTTATTTCAGTTCAATGCAAACCACTTTCTCCAGAACATTAGCATAAATATGTGTCAAATGATTATCAGATGCAGGGTCAACAGGGTGACTTGTCATGCTCATACGTAAATGGACACTCGTCTTTGAATCTCTCGCAGACGACGAGATTATTTGAAATACATGGAAATGGACTGCGAAGTAAAGACAACATGAATGATTCACTGGTTATTTAATTGCGTCAAAATAACTGTATATCTATATTTCAAGTAAAGATATAAACGTGCAATCAAATGACCTCTTCTGCAGTGGTTATAATTTCGTGGCTAAACATCAATTATACCTGCATTATGTTATGTTGTAAAGTGTTACCACATGCACGTATGATACCAACAAAAAGCTTCGCGTTGATTCAAAGGTCTTATTAAGAATATATGTTTAATGGTCACTATAAAGTTCGATAACAATGAACCCTTTTAAAATTAATTGATTCGGTTACGGAAGACGTTTTGGCTCGCTTAAGCCTCGACAGATAAACGTTTCCATCTACGGTACTGACCTATTATTCTCCATTTTTACGTAAAGCATTGCGATATTTACTTTCTACAGGATACTCACTTTTCAAAAAAGGTGGACAATTTTATAAGGATTATGTGGGGCATTGTGTCTTTGATTCTAATAAAAGCATTCAAGATGTGTTACAATTCTGCTAACATGGGCTCAAAAATGCATCAATTAATCAAAGGAAATTAGTTTATACGAATTTATTTTAATTCGATTGTAAAACTAGTTATTCCAACTTATGTTTATCACTCTCGACACCTCATTCCTGATGTAATCCAACGCCACTAGGGAATAGAGAAAATCCAGTATTTCCTTCTATATGTTGAGCGCTAAACAATGGAACTTCAGATACTATTTTTATACGTCGTTGGTATGACGCGACCGGGAATCGAATCCGCGACCTCCCGCATTCAAATAAGTGGACGTTCTATTACTGGGCTATCGAGGCGGTCACAGAAATTTGTTCTAGATGTTATTTTGAATGATAGAAAATTAATTTCGATCAATGTTTATGTCTCTAACAAAGACAGTCCAAACTTATATAATGACTGAAAAGTGATATCAGTTGCCTAGATAAGGGATATTTTATATAGGTTCATTGTGTGCATATTTTTGGTAGATGGTTAGTTTTCCTATACTTGGTTTGCCTAGTGTGTGAAATATAGATATTCATGTTTGACATTGATGAGGCTTTATGAAGCGCATCTGCACCCTTTGACATTCTGTATTCGCCTTTTCTATCTCCGGCTATGAATTGCATTTTTTAATGATCTTTATATCTATAGTCAGACATAGTTCTGAGCGGTCGCTCGAAAACAAGGCATTTGTGGTTTTGAAGACACGTGGCCACGTAGTGCGGCACGAACGTAATGCAGAAAACTGTCAAAATCGTAAATGAGCTGTAACGGTTTGTAAATTTGTCCATTTTTCACTGTCGTTTGCTGTTTAATTAACAAATAAATAGTTAACAAATAAATGGTTAAATTGACGTTGAAACAGGTTTGTTTGATAATTCACTTAAACCCTTACTGTATAAAATGTAGTTTGACACCCCTGAAGCTGATGGCTGTTTATAATAATGTGGGAAATGGTTAGCAAATATTCCATTTTCCACGATGTTTTCATTTCTTCTAGATAATCTACCTATACATCATACAACTTCATTGTGGACTGAGTCTTAATATAACACGACTATGGTGATACATTCAAACAGCTTGAATCCAGACCAGACGCCGAGTAACTCGACGTCTGGTGTGGATCCAAGCTGTTTGATACTC
>JAULCE010728855.1:0-15349 GCA_032359355.1 Macoma nasuta | reverse complement strand
CAATTTCGATATGGATTATAAGAGTAAATGCTGAATGTTTAGTTAAAAGCAATTGGTTTAGATCTTGATCAGACTGCACGCATCTGCAGTCAGATCTGTATCATTATACTGGTAGCATAGGCCTATGAAGTTATCTCTACGAGGAAATGGTTAATATAACATCTACACTTTACTTTATTTAGACTAAGATTATGAGTACAAAAGGCTTTCCCCGTCCATAGGTAAAGCCTAAATTCATATTATAAACAAATAAAAACTCTTCTGCTACAGAGTTGTCACGTGACGTAGTATCCAGGTAATCAAGAGTTAAACGCCGTCAAAGCCACGTATGGAATTGGATGTGATGAAATGTGTCATTAACCATCGGCAAATTTCAGGAGATAGAAATTTGCATTTGAGCGTAATGGTGTGATTCCATTTGTGAAATTGCTTCGACGAATATCAACGGAGGGTCTTGTCGTTCCATTAAGGTTTCTTCGTTAGTGGTATTGCTTCCCTGCTGCCGGGACAAGATGTACATGTAGCAGCGCTAAAGCGACGACGTATGCAAAGACTTTGAACTAACTCGGCGTATGATCCGGCTCAAGACTGCTAGACGTTCGTATTAATTACATATTAAAACAAACTGTGATGATGGCATTCTATCTGACTACATAAGCAGCATGTTTCCAGACTAGACCTTCCATAAGACACGTAGTGGTCAGTGTGTTTCTATTCTGTTACTCTCAGGCACCACACAGTGAAGCGCTTTATAAGCCGCTGTTGATTATCGCTTCTTGTGGTTCCTGTGAGGTTTGGACAGGTCCGTTGGCATGTCTCTCATTTTGATTAGTTTCCGAAACAATCATATGCATGCAGCTTATTACAAATTTATACAAATGTGTATTACGTGAAAAAAATAGATTGCATAAGAGCTGACAAAATGTTAGCGTGAAACAAGTGCCGACTTTCATAAAATATTCATCTTCATCCCATCATCAACCAAAGCTGTGTCTCTGTTAGTGCAGTTATGTTAGAAACTCACTGTAGCGGTAGTCTAACTGCTTCTTGTTCCAACAAACATCGCATACATGCTACACAGATACAATTTTATTGAAACCGGAATCGGAATCAAATCGGAATATTTTTTAGTATGGCGAACGAACTAGTTCAAAACTAATTAAAAGTGGTTAAAGAGTATCATGTGGCTTTTGAACCGGAGAGCTTTGAACCGGTTCTTATAGTCTGAACGGCAAGAGAAATGGCGGTGAGTTAAACTGTTTCAGTCAAACTTCGTTGGCTCGAAGCTGCAGGGACTATTTAGATAAGCCTTTATTACCGGAAGTTCGAATTTCATTCATTCATATCAAAATAGTCCCTGCAACTAATATATGTGCTTACACAACAAAAATGAATAATATGTTCGACAAGCATAAATTCGAGCGAACAGAGCTCAACCTATCGAAGTTCGACTGTACTATATAAGTGCGTGTTACCAACAGTTCTTACAGTTATTTGGAGACAGTGTTCACTTGACGCATACTGTAATAATAAGCCGTAGACACTTGGTATGATACCACAGCCAGTCATATTATCCTGACACCGGGCCGACCAGTCATGCTAGTACAATCTTTAAACGACGTTAGGTATGTCGTGGCCGGTAATCGAACCCCGACCGACGTCTATAGAAGCGCACTTTCATGCATCTGCAGCAGATGACTTTTCTAAACAAACAGCAATGTTTTCAAAGCTAATTTTAAGCTGCATTTACTTTTGTCCTAGATATTCTTCTCAACATTTGCTCTTATTCTGAATGAGTCTAAATATAGACAATGACGTTACGGGTGAGTAATGACACTCCCGTACTTGAAATACAGAGGGCGCAAAGGTCGTCGGATATTGTTATGAACACACGCGGGACTCGATAGTTATGTCGCTCATGCAATTTACAAATTGCAAATTCCCGTTGATAGAGACCCAACGAAGCGTTTTATGGTTGGCTTCCATTTGAGAAATTACATGACATTTTGTGCTTGTCATATCTATGCCTGATACAATAACATTTCAAATCAATTAATCACCAGCTATACATGTACATGTATAAGTTTCGCTATATTTTCCTAGAACAGTCTAATCTCGTTATCTCGAACTCGTTTACGTCGAAGTCACGTTTTCATCAAACTAATATCTGAACCAATAAGCCCCTTATATAGCGCGTGTGCTATATTTCGACTGCTTCATATTCAAACTTCACAGATTAACTTAAGTGTTTGCAAAAATATTGGCCGAGTGTCAAACAGCTTGGATCCGGATGAGCCGCCGAGTTACTCGGCGTCTCATCCGGATTCAAGCTATTTGCATATGACACTATGGTTCGGGGTAAGCAATGAAGGGATACGAACGTAGGATTTTGCTTTGTGAATACGAGTTGGGGGAACTAATAATCGTAGTACGAATTACACGTAGTTCGAATTAGATTCCAAGTTCGAGTAATTGGACCACATTAAAATATAATCTCCCACCAACTTCGACATGGCGAGGTGTGCCTGTACTTCAATGTATGGCTGTGTCGTAACGTGCTTTATTACTCTTACTTATCGAACACTCCAATGATTTGAGATTTAATTATGCTAAAATTATATCAAACTGATTTAAAATCGTTAAATATTATCCTGCCAATCGCGAGCATAGTAATATTGTCTACCAGTCTGAACGCGGATCAGACGTCGACGAATTCGGCGTCTGAATCTGATGTAAGCTGTTTGACACTCGGACAACAGGTTTATAAACAAGCATTGTCTTTGAAAAGATATCCCTCGCCAATGATGGCTTATTTGTGATTGATGGCTTGTTTGTGAATGAAGGCCTTTATGTTGAATGTGCAATTGACCTGCAAATTTCTTTACAAGAACAACGCGTATGAACAGAAATTGAGAAACTGACCAATCAAAAAAAGGTTTCATTAAATTCTATCAGCAATTTACTGAGAAATGGCTGTGGACGTGGCTTTTCAATAAATCAAGGGCAATAACTCTATGGATAACTGACCAATCCAAAAGAAAATTAGACAGGCATCATTGAAGTATGTTGGTTCATAATTATTTCAAGTTTAATGAAATTCTACCAGCTAGTTACTGAGAAATGGCTGCGGACGTGATTATTTTCTCTCAGAAAATCAAGGGCAATAACTCATATGGAAATTGACGAATGAATACAATTAATTGGAGAGGCATGAGTATTTTAAATAGTTCGCACTACCCGAAGTTCGAATTTAATTCGGTCTTCGTGTAATTCGAACTAATAAAAATACCCCAACCCGACTTCGACGTGTCACGTTTTGTGCGTAAATTGCTGTGTAGACGTGAAACGTACCGGTCGTGAGATTTATGACACCGTATTTATATGTCTCACGCGTCGAGTAGATCCTTTATGCTGCGATACAGACATTTTATCTACAAACATACCAATAAAATGGCTGTAATTGACAAACTAATGGCCGTAGCGCCGATAAAAGGCGTAAAAAGACCAGCTCTATGAATATTGATACTTCCATCGTTCGTTTAGCTATTGGAAGCGGATCCTACGATAGATCAACAAGTAGAGTCAGTGACAAGGGGGGAACTACTCTCGGACCCCTGTTAGTATCTGTACATGTAGTTGAAACTTGGTAAACTGCTTCGTGTGCTGTAGTTCAAGGCTTTTTTAATAATTTTTTCCCATAGATATGCCCTTTGATTCCTTTGTAGGAGATGACTATTGAAAATAATATGGCAAATATTCCATTTTACTGAATACTATCAAAGCCATTCAAATTTGTTTCCTTTCTTCTAGATAATCTACATTTTCATCATTTACGTCCATTGTGAATGAGTCTAAAACTGGACCTTAACTGTTTGCAAGAACGCTAGACATAAATGGGTTATTAGTAAAAAACGATACATTTATCGCTTTCTCCATCGATACGTATTTAGACGTCACTGTAGCAATTTACTTTTGAATATATTGTTGGGAGTGTACAATAAGTTTCCTGCAATGTTTTCGACACCAACTTCACTTTACCGTTTATTTTTTGCCTAGATATTCATTATTTTATATACTACTTCCTTATTGATAAGTCTTAAACTAGCATTTAGGTAATGGGCTACCCCATAGCCTGTCATTCGCGATCATGATGATTATTAAAACATCTGTGATCCATATAAGACGCCGAGTAACGCGGCGTATAATCTGGGTACGTTCTGTTTGAACCTCAAGGTTCAATAGATTCACCAAATTGTAAGAAATTCGGACGATATTTAGTTTTGAAACAGGCATGTTTTTAGCAGACAATTGTCATCGTAGGCTAAGGGTTAAAGGTTACCTTCACTGCCTACACTAACCATAGTGCCATATGCAAACAGCTTTGATCCGGATGAGACGACGAGTAACGCGGCGTCTCATTCAGATCCAAGCTGCTTGACACTCGACAAATGGTTTTACTTAAGGTCGAAGTCCAAAGCGGAAGTCGACAAAATATTACGCATGTTCAACCTTCCTGTCAGTGACGGGGTTAATATACTTTGTACAATTTCTACTTGCAGACAGCAATTTTGTACTCGGCAACGCCCAGGCACAGGGCTGCCCGGTCGTGTACTGCTCGGACGGTTTCTGTGAGCTGACGGGCTTCCCGCGGTCGCAGGTGATGGGTCGGAGCTGCGCGTGCAAGTTCCTGTTCGGGGAGGACACGCTTCCGGCGGAGAAGGAGAAGATTGAGCAGTCACTGGACGAAAAGACCGAGCTGAAGACGGAGCTGCAGCTCTACAAGAAAGATCGTGAGTTGATAATAATGAAAATAATAATAATATTAATAATAATAATAATAATAAACTAATGATAATAATAATGATAATAATAATAATAATAATAATAATAATAATAATAATAATAACTTTATTTCATGAAAATATCGTGTAAAACGTATACAACAAAATTGAGCAAAAAACCCGCTTTATATACCTCATTTCCATACAGCCTTCAACATTTTACCCCTTATACGCCTTTTTTCGCTTATATAGAAGTACATGTATGAAATCTGAAAACATTGTGGAAATAGGAGCATTTGCTCATAATGAGCAAATGCTCCATTTGCCAGAATATTTTCAAACAAATTCAAATTTGGCCTTTTTCTTTCCATTATAATTTTACATTCTTTCTCATCATAAAAAGATGCTTTCGTTGTTTATGAGTCTTAAAATAGCGTATTGAGTAAAGTTAAGTCCTAACTTTACTATATACAGAATTTGAAATTGTTGTCTGAGTGTCAAGGATCTTGCAATTCTGATCAGACGCGGGACCGATATGTGGTCATAACTCTAGTCGCGATCGGCAGGATATGGGTTAAAAGGAAACCTGAATTGGATGCGGAGCTTAACGCTATAACCGTTACAGGGCATGCGGTTCAAAACTATCATATCCAAATGATGCGCGTTGTACACCGCATTTCGCGCACGATGTCAGTTTCTATATTTTGATCGGATCGAACGCGAAGTATTGTTTGTTACGTTAGCGTTCATCATTTAACCTCATAAAAACGCCTGTTCAAACCCCTGTAGAACATGTTTATAATCTTTGAAACCTTAATTATGAGCAAATGATGAGCAAAAGCTCCTTTTTCCGCAATATTTTAAAAAAATATTAAAATTGGCATTTTCGTTTCCATTAGATATTCATCATTTTCTTCAGATGCTTCCATTAGGAATAAAGAAAAAGGTAAAGGGTGAAACAGTAAACAATAGTGTTCATGATACTGTAAGTCAATATGAAAATATAAAAAAAAGATATGTATGTTAACCCATATCTTGCTGCTTTTTCTTTATTCCTTATGGAAGCATCTGAAGAAAATGATGAATATCTAATGGAAACGAAAATGCAAATTTTTATATATCTCTCTATTATATACTATCAGCTGCTGCAATTGTTGAAATCTGCTTGATGTTTGAAGATCGTTTCAAAGTTGGTTAAACTATCGTGTGGGTATCAACGGCTTGGCTCCGGATTTGAAAACATAACTATGGTCGCCAGTGCAGTGGAAGAAACGCTATTCTTTACCGGTTTTTTTTCAAAACAAAATGCAATTTATATTTTCCGGCTATTTTTAAAAAATATAAATCAAATAACAATGAAATATAAGTGTCAAAAAGTTTCGTCTGATCAGACGCCGAGTAACTTAACGTCTGCTCTGGCTCTAAACTGTGTTTTCAGGTTAACAATTCTTAGTCTGTAGAAAATAATAACAGTTCTCCGACAATATCATAAGAGTTTAACGCATTTCTTAGACTTATATGCTTTTTCCCGTTGGGTTAGTATTCATCTTTAAATTCAACATTCGCCTGGTAGAAAACTGCGTTCTAATGATATTACTTTCTACTAAATTAAATCTATGTTTGATTTGTGTAGGATTTATTCTGTTTATCAAAACTAGCATAGTTCTGCATGCGTGCATGAAACCTATGAACTCATGACAAAATAATAGTAAGTTTTATGCTTGTTGCGGGTGGTTCGCCGATTAACATTTGTAAATTGTTTGGATTCAGATAAGACGCCGAGTAACTCGATGCAATCTTTTTTACACCCAGACAAAAGTTTTTGCTAAAGATTTAAAACTCGTAGAAGTTATGACAATATGGCAGACAAATCTATGAGCAGACGAGCTTTATAGAGGCAAGTTAAATGTTTATGTTTACCCTGCATGAAAGTATTATTAGATAAGATAATGTTTATTTTGAAATTCTCTTAATCAGTACTATTTCTGTCTAAGAAGAACTTACATTAAAGTACGACTGTACTTTTGCATGAAAGATCCCACTGAAGATAAACCTTTTCACCGCCAGAGGCGACTCAAAACAACATTGCAAAAAGTGATGTCCAAGATCAGACGCCGCCTTAGAAGGCGGCGTCTGATCAGTGACTTCACTACTTTGCAACAAAGTTTAGCCCGAATACTTAAGTTTAAGAAAAGCCAAAGTTATCTAAGTATTTTTGTTATTTACTTCGTTAAAATATTGGACCCAAAACCAGCTATAACCGACAATTTTAAAGATTGCGCGAAAGGGTTCCAAAGCCGTAGCAACGTTATTCTTTCCCAGCCAACGCATTTGACACTGGTCACTAATACAGGTAGCCTTCATGTTTGCCAACAGTATGGAACCAGATCAGTCGCATTGCACATGTTTATTCATTTTCAAACTACAGCGATGCAAAACGCAACAAAAACAGAACGACCAAACACGAAACCGGTAAAACCGTCTAATAATTAGAATCAGTATTTTATGAGTACCTACTAGAACAATTTAGTGTACAAGGGTTAAACCAGCCGATGGCATTCAAATATCCTATACAACTTTGCGAGACAAGTTTGAAATAGAAACCTATATATGGAACCGGATTTGCGAAACCCTGCAGTTTTTTTCGAATTTGGTTGAATTTAAGTTAAGCTATATTTCAATTTAGATAGATACGGTGTAAGAAAGACATTAATCCAAGCAGCATCAGGAAATATAGCCGGCGCAATTGTCTGATTTTAGAAATGATCGCCGCTTTATTGCCCATATAGGGGAAAACATAGTTGGACCAGCATTTGCCGTTACAATCCTATTGTGTTTTTAGATTAGATTAAGGCTGGGAAAATTCACGAATATTGCTGAACAATAGTTATCGATCTGGGAGCTTATTTTCAGGTCTTCGCAATTTCGATCTGCTGAGTAGGATCAAAAAGTAGTGCATACGTGGAAACAGCATGGATCCGCTTCGCTTCAGGCGCCGATTTATTCGGCGCCTGATCCGGAACTAAGTCGTTTAATACCGAGTATACCATTAACGTATTCTAGAAAGGTTCAGATACGCAAAAATAAAGCTGGCATAACGTTGAGCCGACGACACTTTTAAGCTAGTGGACATTGATGCAGGAGAGAGTGTGCGCCACACAATAACATGTTAATTTGGTCATGAATAAAAGAATAATTGAGGCCAGATTCAATGTAGCGGAATTTCACGCTAAGCTTCAATTGGATAATGGGTAATGATTAACTATGCCGTGATTCTGAATGGATAATAGACCTCTGAATAAAATGAGCCCAGCCACGCGTAGAAGTCTATGGAACCGTAACCGCTGTAAAAGATTCATATTTCAATAATTAGCTCTACAGTCGGGGACCGCTGTTATCGTCCAGGTACAACTTATATAAAAAAGATGATACATGATTGGTCTTCTTTTGAAGATCTAAGAATGTTGAGTGTCGATCAGTACTGAGCCGTATTATGGCGTCTGATTTGGCTCCAAAGTGTTTGCATTAGTTGAAGAAAAACAGCGTCCCTATCTTGTATCAATTAAGACTGCCAAGTAACATATAGTGGTTCGTGTAAAAATTCAGATTTTTCTCATTTTACGTTTGTATGTATCAGTGGATTAGAATGTGCTATCCGCACGTTGAGCTACTCGATGTCTGACCCGGCTTCAGACTCTTGACAAGTGCTATTGGCTGTATCGATGTCTGACCTGACTTCAGACTCTTGACAAGTGCTATTGGCTGTATCGATGTAGTGCAATGAAATACTTGGAACTTGTTGATCAATGCATAAGTCATTTCAGTTTTAAGACATAAACTGCGAATTGAATATTTTATCAATTAGTGTACATTATAGATGATCTTACATAAGTGTTTATTCATTAGGATTTTTATGAAACACGTTGACTTAAAAAAAACATACGAACCGAGCCTCGAATGTAAGATTATATTTATCTCATAAAATGAAAATAAATGACTTTTTGCACAACTTCACATACTAGATAAAACGTCCTCTACGTATGTTTTTTGCAGAGAAAAGCGTAAATTAGAGCGCGACGTCAATACAACGCCCTAACGGCAATGACGTCAACTTTGACATCAACAGGTGGTCCCTTGTCGTCAAAGCGTGCTTATAGCCGGTTTCAAGCTAGCTCTTTTGCATAGTTAGTCCATTAGTGGTATACGATACTGAAGTCATGGCTTCCCAGATATATTTTGTATGCGATACATTTACTTTACCAGCAATTGTACCACAATACTGGTCTTAATCCAAACTGGTTGATAACCCCTAAACTTCTTTCGTGAGTACAAACCGTTGAAACTCGCGACTGTTTCGATAGTAAAATTGGTCCAATTTGCTAAAACGTTCGTGAAGCTACTGCCTGCGTATCAAAGGTTTGGATTTGGATCAGATGCCGTGTTACACTTTGTCTGATGTGGATTCAAACTGTCTACATATTATATAATGCATACTGCTACTATGGTAACAAATGGCAGGATAAAGAATAATGAAATTACGGATTTGTAGATGTAAAATAGCATTAATTGCCCTGTTGGTCTGAATGAAGTATGATGTACCCAGCTTGATGTGGAATACCACATTGTATAGGAGGATAATGATTTTTCCAATTACATGAAGCTTTAATCAGGTCGGTACAATAGGAACCCAGCACCGGCAACTGGGCTGTGCTGTACCTACATGTTATCTCAACAGGGGATATCACACCCGGTTTCACTGAACTATGAATTATGCAAATTAACCCTTTACTTCATAGATACGCCTATTGACGCCCCTGTAGCAAATGCTTATTGAATACATGGTGGGTCATGGAACATTTTCTCAAAATGAGAAAATGCTCATTTTCCACATTATTTTCAAAGCCGTTCAGATAATGTCCTTTTTATACGATAATATTGAGTCTAAAATTACATATGGAGTAACCGCGATATGCTATTGACAGCAACGGCAAAACAGTTCCGTCTTAATTTGCATACTGACAATTATAAAAAAACAGAGACTAATTTTCATTTACACCTGTTGAAGTTCAACGATCTGATAAACAGTGAATTTAGCGCATCGTATTGTAGAAATAGTTTCTTCTTTAGACAAAAAATAGAATACTTAGTCCTTACACTGTTTTAATACTTTTCCCGATTTCGCTTCGATTCGCTATTGGCTCGGTTGTGGTCAAATATTGACCTGTTCAAAACTCCCAGAAACACCATGATTTCCTTTATAAGCCGCACGGTGCCATGCATGTACATCATAAGATCGCTTCGAAATAGGTTCCGATCCCGGTTTCAGTTTATAGTCTCAATGAAGTCATTCAATAGTATTCGTCTGTTTTGCCCCGCGTGCGTTACATGTAACCCTTACCACGCTTCGCGCGACTTTAGTATAACTCTTTTTCAAACGGCTTGAATCCGGGTCACACGACGAGTAACTCGGCTACTGATCCGATTTCAAGGTGCTTAACACTCGAATAATGATTTCCTCTAAATTGCAACGAGTCTAACAAGGATCACCTATGAAGCAGACGACAATTTCAACAAACATTAGATATACCAGCCAATATAAGAAGGGTTAGACCGGTTAACCCCTTCATAGATTACCCCGAACCATAGTGTCATATGCCAACAGCTTAGATCCGGATGAGACGCCGAGTTACCTGTCATCTCATCCAGATCCAAGCTGTTTGACACTCGGCATATATTTTTGCCAAAAAAATAGGTTAATCTGTGAAGTTTGAAAATGAAGCGAACGAAATATTGCGCATGCGCAGAATTGCTTCCGGTAGTGAATGGGGTTAACAACTAAACAGGGAAGCACGATACTCTATTTACTGTCTATGGTCCTTTGAGAATGAAAAATGTTGGATACATACATAAAAAATGATTGAAAACTCCCGTGGATGTGAAACTCATGGCATTGTGACATATTGATCTGCTTATGGAGCTTGTTTCACGGAATAATCGAGCTTATCTGATTTGCTGTATGCGATTCTTCCAACTATCTCCTAGTTTGATCAGAACAGAAACACATAACAATGACACATGGCGATGTATTTGGTAAATCGTCTGATTAGATTTACCCTTGATTGTTACATGATTGTGTTATTTTGTAACCCTTTGTTACCGAGAAACGTTTTTTTATGCCTATGCAGCAGACGGCTATTGGCAACAGTGTGGGCAATGGAACATTTGCTCGAAAATGTTTGTCAATGTTTAATGTGTTTGGTTACTAACGCGTTTGCCGGGAAAAAATAGCATTCCCAGGGCGCCAGAGGTAAAGAAGGAGTAAATCAAACTTTTGTCCACCAATTTTGACTCTTCTTCAACATGTTGTGGCCATTCGTTAGAGTCATAAGGAGATTCTAACAAACAGTCACGCCATAGGATTTCATTGAGAAAAAAAAGAAGTTTAAAATTTGGGATACGCGCCTTATCTGGAGCCAATGTGCCTACCACTGTGCCTCTCAACATGGCAACTATTATTTAAGCAACAGTCTTCATTATCTCGAACTCGGTTGAGTCGAATTTATGCTTTATTCGAAACTCTAATCTGAACCATATCATAGGTTTTAGCTTTGTGAATACATTTCCAAGTCGGGTGGGGGGCTATTTTCATTACTTCGAATATTACCCGAAGTTCGAATTGAATTCGAACTTCGGGTAATTCGAACTTATTAAAACATAGCCCCGTCAACTTCGGCATAACATACAGCACAATTGTCGAATACGTCTTTCTGGAAGAATAACGACAATATCGACTATGTCACGAGTGATCACATTTTAGATGCGCTAACACGAAACTAGTCTAGAAAGAAAACATGTTTACAGAACCTTTGCGAACTTAGCTTCCTGCCTAGACGAAATTTATAAACGTTTGTCTCTAAAGACAATGAGTTTCAAATTCTTTGTTTTATATTTATTTAAGTTACCCAATGTTGTTTTGTAATTACACAGTGTGTCTGGGGATATCGTCTCAAGACTTTGCCACAAAGAAACACGTTTTGACACCTGTGTAACAGACGAGTTTTGAAACGTTATGGGGAATAGGCATTTGCTCGTGTTATTTTATACAATCTAAATCGTAGATTTGGCCTGGCTTTCTATAAACGTCTGAAGCTGAGACTTTACTTAATCTCAAATGTTCAAGTCCAGATATCAACTTTAATTTCATTGCCACTGCAATTGAATTTGAATGCCTGTGACAAATGTCATTTTTTAATGGAATTCAACATTTTGATGCAGTGACAATAATATTAAGGAGGAAATCAAAAGTAGAACTTGTGAGATGGAGCAAGATCTTAGCTTGATTATGTTAGTGGAAGCCAGACGAGACCTTGCCAGATGTAGATAGTCATCATGATCACAACTGTTTTCAATGGGCAGACTCGATCTTCGAGATCATTTATATACAGAGAACGACCATATTTGTCGCCACACCTGTGTACATGCTATATTTCAGGTGAGAGTTTCAAATGCCTGCTTGACATAGTGCCTATAAAGAACGAGAAGTCGCAGGTGGTGCTCATCCTCGTCTCCCACAAGGACATAGGCGACAACCACAAGTCTGACGACTGTGACGAGAAGTCCAGCGAGGATGAGGAGAACAGCAGCGACGGTAGGTTCTGTTATACCTGCATTGTCTGTGTAACATTCCCATTTGGCGAGATGAGACAAAAAGTATTATTACACCTCAAATGGATTGTCTCGGTTACATTCCCATAAGGCGTGGTGAGACAGAATGTATTATTACACCTCCACTGCATTGTCTTTGTTACATTTCCTTACGGCGTGGTGAGATAGAAAGCACTATTACACCTCAATTGCATTTTCTGCGTTATATTCCCATAAGGCGTGGTGAGAAAGAAATACTTATCACATACCTCAATTACATTGTCTGTGTTACATTCCCATAAGACGTGGTTAGACAGAAAGTATTGTTATACATGTACCTCAACGGTATTGTCTGTGTTACATTCCCATAAGGCGTGGTGAGACAGAAAATATTAAAACATGCAATGGAAAGGTACGGAAATAACCCATCCTTTAGCGCATGCGCAGTGTATAGTTTGTCACTTATGATGTTAACAAACGTCAATTCGACTTTCAATGCGATGTGCACTATATAATACTATATAGAACGATATATATAATACGTTCGCTATATCATGTAAGTCATTTAACCAGAAAGCATAGTTACTTTACTTTGAATGGTCAAATTACGATGTTGCACGCGAGCGAATACTTTATTTATATAACTAAATAAGACTGACAAAGTTTAACAACAAGATGTATTCAATGATGGCGTGTAAACCTAACACGACACTCAGACTACGACGGTAAGTATAAGTCATGTTTTTCAATAAAGCGGTAACCCGTAACCCCATAGATAGGCAAACTGGCACCTCTGTATCAGATGACTATTGAAAACTATGAAGGAAATGTAGCATTTTCTACAATGTTTTATAAGCCATTCAAAATTAGTGCTTTCCTTTCTCCTAGATAATATTCATATTCATCATATACTTTCTTTGTGGGTAAATGTAAACACAAGCGTATGGAGCAAAGGGTTAAGATGCAGTGTGAAAACGCCTGACAATCCATACGAAAATTCAACTTCAATTAGTATTGACGATATATACTATCTTTACAACAGAGGAAATGGCGGAGGCATACCGAAGATGTCAGGCACGGCGAGGACGCTCGGCCGGGGCTCTGCCGGGAACCACCGTAGGCTACAATAACCAGCGACGGCGAAGCCGGGCAGTACTCTACCATCTTTCAGGGCAGTTCGAAAAACACAATCGTGCCAACCGCGCAAAATCGAAACTACAGCAGTTCAACAAGGTATACTATTCACATACGTTGGAGCCAGATTTAAAACAGCCGACTTCGACTGATTCTAGATCAAATATTTTAGCTACATAATTAAGAGATATTGATAAGTAAACTTCGGCTTTTTCGACACTGTTAACACGGGCTGAAATTTGTACTGTTCAATGTTATTTTGTAGCTGGGTTCTATCTCCGCCAAGATGCCTGAGTATAAAGTCCAGGAAGTAAAGAAATCTAAATTTATCCTGGTGCATTATGGGATATTCAAGATCGGCTGGGATTGGCTGATTCTGCTGTGCACCTTCTACACTGCCATCCTCGTGCCGTACAACGCCGCGTTCACGCTCTCAGAGAAAAAGGACCAAAGAGATTCCATTTATTCCGATGTTGTAGTAGAAATTCTGTTTATGTTTGGTAAGTACATGATGTGGACCCGTCCCCTTGCTATATCATTTCTGTCAAATTTCTTCATAAAAAGATCCCATCGCTGTGTGTAGTTTTCAGTGGTAGAGCTAGGACCTTGTCGACATTGACCCTATGAAGGGATAAAATCAAGCCGTTCCATACCTTTGTATTCTCATTGTTTTCAAAGCAATTCTACTGCTCGCTATGAAATCGTTTACTCTTTAGGAACAGTAATTCTTCAGATCGTCCCAAGACTTAGAGTAATCACGGTAATCACTTGAGCTTGCAACATGGAGTATAATGCACCAGACCGTTTTAACCCTTATCATGCCGATCGCGACCATATGATGTCGTCAACCAGCTTGGACCTGGATCAGACGCCGAGTAACTCGGCGTCTGTTCCAGATCCGAGCTATTTGAAATTCGGGCAACAGTTTTACTAAATTCCGTTCGGATCGTAAAATGTTAAGAGATCAAAGAGACGAGAATTTCAGCGGACTATTTGTTGGGGGCGGCAGGATAAGAGTTAAACGCAGATGAGAAAGTCTCGAATTGTAAATATTGCATGGCACGCATACTTTAAACATCAATTACAAACCACATTTATCGAAATAGTGAATCATTCTAAAACACGTTATGATCCACATTTTGCAAAAATGAGAAAAACAATAAACTCTCGTTTACTCAAAATCGGTTACTTTGTATTTGATAGAAGCTTGAATCTAAATAGAAAATAACAAAACAAGCTGTATGGATATGTGTTGAAGTTATGAGGCTATTTGTATTAGTTCAAATAACCCGAAGTTAGAATTAGACTCGACCTTTCGAGTAAATTGAACTAATAAAATAGGTGTTTGACTTCGACATAACGAGAGTCGACTGTAGAGTCTGAAGCAGGTTGTCTGGAGATAGTTGATCTTATGCCATACAATTTCAAACTCATAGGGTGCATTATATGCCACTCTGCTAACGTGTGCTGAAAGCATCTTGTAAAAAAGAAGAGTAAATATGAGCATGGATATGTTTAAAAACGCTGCCTTTAAATGGAGCATTTGCTCGTCACAAGCACTTGCTTCATTTCTCATATTATTTTCAAACCTTATCTGAGGCGATCACAATGCTTGTCACTAGGATAAAAGGTTAAACAATAACGCAACAAAATTACCCATATCAACAAATGGTTTTGTTGTCACTTAACCCTTCGCCTGCTGCGAAAATTATTGTCTGCTCAAAATGTCGTCTGCTTCATTTTTAGATATCGTCCGATTTTCTTAAAATTTAGTGAAGATACTGTCTGAG
>JAULCE010728633.1:0-15362 GCA_032359355.1 Macoma nasuta | reverse complement strand
GAGCTTTCTGCATTACTTTTGATCTACATTAAGCTACCACCTGTCTTTAGGGATTTGTGATCTGGATCTGCACTATTTGCAATGGAGACAGTTGGTGACACTGTCAGCGATAAAAAGATAAAATAAATACAAAACATTTTTTCTTCAATGAAATTAATGTCTCAACCTTAATCATGTCAGAAATTAACCCACTGAGAAAGCCTCTATTTCTGTCCTGCCCTTCATCATTTTACGAGCTTTATTTTTAGCATTTCTTTATAAAAGTTTTAAAATTTGATATGTGCCATTTTCCTCAGTGTATCTGACCATCTCTATTCTGCCCTAATGACTGTGGCTAACAAAGGCAATAAGCGTCTGTCTTTGTTACCGGGTTTCCCTCCAACCATTACGCACCTCTCCGTCTAGTTATTCTGGTCCGTGAACACACGGAAACCCGCCCCTGGGGCAACTGCAAGCAGCTGGCCGGCTCGTACCAAGGAAAGATTTTGATATTGTTATCATATAATTAGAGCTTATCTACACCTAGCTATGACAAGTCTGTCCCCCCATTAGACAGTGGCGTGTGCCCGGCCATAATTGGGAGAAATTTACACTCTCCCCTCAGGCACATGTCCTTATTTAGTGGTCTGCTAAAATATGCATCTGTTACCGTTTCCAAATTTAACAGAATTAACCAAAAACATTGGTCATGTGTGAAGCAGCTTGGATCCAGATCAGAAACCAGATTGCTTTGATTTTGATCCAGGCTTTTTCCATGTGTCACAGTTCTGACTTGTTCGACACACATTAATATGAATACAGATGTTATTTGTGAAAAATAATCCTACAGCCAATTTCATGTATATACCATAAAAATGCACCACAAAAAAAATTGAATTTAATAGACGCTTTTATATTGGGACAAATTTGATCATAAAGATTACAATGATAAATTGGCCATAAAATATTCTGTCTATTGTGCTTCTTTATCAAAGACGACAGTAATGCCCGTCGCCTGTCCCTCGTAAACTTTTACACACACAGTCCAAAACAAACTTCCAATTGTATGACCCTCGTCACTTGCTTTTGTCTTCTTTGTATTCAAAACATTAATTAACCAAATTCTTTCTCCTTATAGAAACGGAAGTAAGAAAGGAAACCAAAATTACCTGTGTTTGTGTTAATTCTCCTGTACGGAGATTGAATCTTGGCACTCTATGCAATTCTTGATTAATAAATATTTTGCTTTCTTCTAGATTTTTTTTCAGAAATAGGTGTGTCAATAAGTTTGGATCCTTGCAGATCCTGCAGACCCCAGATATCGTGCATATTTAAAATTCTAAAATCCTTTTTCATCATCAAACCCTATGGAGTGACCACTCTTTAGAATCGTCTTTATTCTAATGAGTGGTCTCTTCATAGAGTTTGGTGAATTAATACAGAAATTTTGTAAAAAGTGTATCATTTACGCCGCTTTATTGGCGCCCTAGGTCCTGATCTGATTTCTTACTGTTTGAAATGGTCATCTATGGTCTGCTAATGTTGCTGCTAGTAACAGGGCTCAAGATAAGTGAGCGTTAATAAACAAAATGTGACAACTTTTTTAGTCTCTGCCAAATCCCATGTAGTGACCACTCATTAGAATCGTCTTTTCAAGACGATTCTAACAAATGGTCACAACACAGGGTTTGGTTGAGAAAGAAGGATTTTACATTTTTGACATATATACGCACCTTATCTGTAGCCCTGTAGTTCAAAAATCAAACTTGTTTAGTTGTTTGGTCTGTTCTTTGTTATATCTGTCTCTCCTCTAAGTTTGCAGGTAACATAAGCAACAAACAAGAGCTCTGGACGAGAAAACAAACTGAAAACCATCGCATACAAAGTATAGACAAAACATAAAAAAATGTCAAAACAAAATTTCGTAAAAAGCAAACATAACAGAAGAAGGTAACGAAAATGAAAATAAAAGTGGTCTTACATTGCGTGGATCCGTTTGAGATGATTGAGGTGCTGGGACTGGCAGGGCTGTCTAGTTCATATTTCACTTCAAATTTCACGTCATTGGTCAAGGATCCTGCATCACTCCATGAATCTAAAATTTAGCACGGACGGACAATTAATTAAAAACTTTCCTCTACGTAAAAGTTTGGTTAGTAACATATGTTTTTTTTTACTCTCTCTCAAGCTCAAATTTTGACTTTTTAATTCATGCATAGGATTACTTCACTATAAAGAGAGAGTCTTTCATAGAACATGCAGATTTACTGAAGTCCACTCTGTTTTTTTTAATATGGTTAATTGGAAGTGTAAAATTCATAGCAAGTACAGAGTGGATTATAAATTTTATTTATGCGTCAAATTTTTCAAACAACTGAGCATGCAATATCCTTGTTAGTAAAAGTCAGTGTAAAAGTGGTTCTGAAATGGGCGTTTTGTGACGATTGTATGGCAGAGAGGAAGGACAAGCCATTAAACCCTGAACCTCACATAGAGCCCTTTAAAGACTGTAGCAGATAGCTTTTGAAAACACCATGAGAAATTGAGCATTTTAATGGCTTGGTGCAAAACTTATGTAACTCCTTCACAAATGTGAAGGAGTTACAATTGTTTTGCACCAAGCCAATGATTTGCTCACAACGAGAAGATGCTCCATTTCCCAAAATGCTTCCAAAACCAGCATGGGCATTCTTCTTTCTGCTAGATATTCTTCCATTATCAGATTCTTTTCCTTGAGGACAAGTCTCAAAATTGTATATTTATGAGAGTATGGATAAATAAATCCACCATTAGCTTGCTGAAACAGGGATTTATTATTTTCAAATTGGTTGGGACAGATGTGTTTTTTATCGTTGGCATCCTTGGATCAGGATCCATCACTATTGCATTCTTCAGAAATGGATCATGATAATAAAAGGTACCTGCAATTTTGATCTTTAGATCACATGATCTCAATCTTGTGACAAATCATTAGAACTACATTGTTTTGCCTTTTCTAACGAATCGTCACAAAAATGTTTTGTCTAAAGTGCAGAGGCTTATTTCCAAAGATTTCTTAACTATGCCTTTATCTTAAACCCTAAATTCTTTGCCCCTACATTCGTTACATAGCTGACTAATGGATTGATTCCGACAAAGAGAAACTGAAAATGACAGAAATGATAAACAAACAAAAATGAAACAAAACAATAAACAGAATGTTAGTGAAAATATAGGTAATAAAAGTCACAAAGCTGTTATGGGAAGTTACACACTCCAATGCTACAAAGTTAGTATATCAAGGTTGGTGTTAGTCAATTAGTCTGTTAATATAATCTATATAAATCTTTAGACTATATTTAACTCTTGTCCCTCGAGTTCAAATGAAGCAATTCATCTTCATGACTTTTTGGTACAACCTTTATGTGTGTGACAAACACTGAATGTTGATTAAAGACTCAGAAAAGAGCCTTTTAATCTTGGTCTTCAATGTTTGTAAAATAGACAGGCTTATTATAATGATGAATGAGTTGGTTTAATTACAATGCACTCGGGATCTATGAAATGTTTGACCTTTACGATCGATACAGAGCTAACGCATGGCTTTCACAAAGTGTCTCAAGTCAAGATCGTGCTTGAACTCAAATTTTCAATCTCAAATATTGACCTCAATTTTATTGCTATTGCACTATAATCTTGTCTGCCTTTAAAACATGGAATTGAGCACGATCTCAGTGAGTGGCTTAGTGAAAGCCGGACAAGGTACCGATCAAGAATGTTAGATTCCTAAGTCTCAACCAGAACCCTGTGATCATTTATTAGAATCGTCTAATGTAGATTCACACAGTTTTCAAACAAGTGTAAAGTCAATAAATACTATAAGCAATATTGACTGGGTTTTTTTAACAATCGGCACACACTAAACAGTCACCAAACATCAATCTTACATTAAGTCTTTGGCCAAATCAGAGAATTACTGAACATAATTATATCCTAAAACTGACATGCTGATTTAATCAAAATAATGAGTTAATAATGATTGAACAGAGACCACAAGTATAGACCCTGATCTGACGTTTCCTGACGGAGCAATCAGATTAGGGTTTACACTGTCTGCACATGTCCAGCTGGCCAAAGACTTCGGAGTCATCCCGGTATTGATACAGATCTATCTCATCCAAGTTTTACTTGTTTTTTTTTATTTCATAGATTTCCAATATCTTTGGCTCACATAAAAGTGACAGTAAAATATGAATCAAATTTATCAGATATCATGATAAACGACACGGTCTGAAGAAAGAAACTTAAAGCTTTGTTTCATAGCTAGAAGAACAGGAAAAGGTTTTAGCATGGCTAGGAATAAACTTGCACATATAAAATACAAGCAGTTTATCTCTCCCTAAACCAATTGGAGTAAGTTTTGTTAAGTCTCTTTTTCAAATTGTCACAACATATTGTTTAGTTGAGCCCTGGCAACATACATTTTAAAAACAAAATTGATGGCCTTTCTACATCAAAATCAACCTCTATCAGGATATACATATCTAATTTCGTCACTTCAAAAATCACGTAAAGGCCATTTTCACAAAATGGCATTTACATCTTTTTTGAAGAGCACATAATTGTTTTTAATTCACCCAATTTGCATAAAAAATGTTTTTAAGGACAAAGATCTACATTTTACAGCAGAATATAAACGGTTTCTTGTTCGGACAGATTTTTCTGTCCTGTGGTTTTAAATCATTTTATACATGAATCATTACTCAGCAATTCATGCAGCAGTAGGTATGCTAGGTGTCAGCTTTGTAGATCTTCACAAACCTTCACAACAATATGGTTGCCAACCATGTTAAATGACGGAATTTGACTTCGGATCCATATTGTCTTATTTAATTGATTTCTGCAAGTTTAAATGAGGACATCTTTCTCTAAAACATTGTAGAAGACAACTAGGCAGTACAGAATACAATCAACAGAGTTAATATACCATACGATTCACTACCCTAGACAGAATTGCCAACAGCTTGGATCCAGATCATCTAATGATCCATGCTGTTAGACACTTCTAAAATAATCCCAAAACTTGGAAAGCAGGTGAATTTGTTATGAAGTAGACGTGGGCAGACGTGAGTAGAAGACAACAATAATGGCCACATGATAAGGTTTAAACTGCTTTTGAATTTAATGGTGTCTTGGCTATAGTACATATTCATACAAAGAACTTCACGATCAGGACAACAGGTAAGACAGATACCAAAATGTCCTTATTTCTCAACCAAACCCCATGTTGTGACCATTCATTAGAATCATCTTGAAAAGACGATTCTAATGAATGGTCACAACAGACAGTTTGGTTGAGAAATAAAAAAGTTTGTCAAAAAGGTTTTTGATTTACTCCAGTTTATCTAGAGCAGCGTTCATACAAAGAAACTATGATGACTCTTATTACGGTCTTTCTTCTTTGAAGAGATGGTATTTCCCTGTTTTGTCTTCATGCTAAAATTGAGCCATACCATTCAACCCTTTTCATGGTGTTCAAAATATTTATTTATGAAAGGTTTGGGCCTGTTTACCATATACACTACTACACAATTTATACAATACAGCTAGGCTCTCTCGTGAATGGCGCACAATGAATAGACTTTAAACGTGTCTGTTCCTAACCCCATTTTTTGAAAGGCGCACACACACACCCCAGTGCCTTCAGTCTGGTAGTTTGTAGAGGATAATTTCTTCTTTAAAAACTTAAATTTAAACCTTACACCCCTGATTGTTGATGCGTGAAGAAATGGTTCCCCGATTAATGTGGTATTTTGTGTTATAGGGAACCGGGACAGCTGGGCTTAATAATAACAGGCCTCTCTTTATTTTGATTCTGGGTTATGATAAATTAGACCAGGCATATGCAACCATATAAATGCTCTTTTGTTCCACAGTCATTTAGTGCTCGTCCCGGACTGGTATAATTACTGAAAAAAAAATATTTCCAAAAATTCAAATAACTTGACACACATGATTGGTGTAACAAAAAGAAATGTCGTTGATCAGTGCCTGTACTTTTGCTATTTCAAAAGGCAATATTTAGTCTTCATAAGGGCTCTAGATAAGGTTGAGAGCAATATTCAATGGCTTAGTGCAAAACTATAGTAACTCCTTCACAAATGTGAAGGGGTTACAATAGTATTGCACCAAGCCAATGAAATGCTAAAATTCTTATTTTGCAACCTGGATCTATGCTGGCCATAACCGAGAGTCACTCGGACCACATCCGAGTTGCACACTGCCATAAAATTATCTCCCTAAACGGACACACGAGTCCCCTGCAATACCAGGCACTGGCATCACAACAAAGGGACTTCTGAAACCCCCTAAAACCAATTAGCAAATCAGGTACCAGTCGATGACAGTAGCTTCAGATAATGTCTTTTTCAAATTTTGAGTCTATTGGCAGAAGGATTTTGAAATTAACATGGGAATTTTGTTACCCGGGTTACCCTCATGTTTTTTATATCATCACACGCTCCTGGGATCGTTACTCAGCCAATATCTTTAATGGGAAATGCTAGTTACTGGTCAAGATTGGTGGAATAATTAACTCGGGCAAATATTAGACCATTCATATGTTCCGACCCAATCCCGTGACCGCTGACCGTTATGTGCTTAATCATCTAGCATGGCTAATTTCAGTCATTACAGAATCTCAAACACTGTCAACATTAAATATCCAGGGTGATCTAGATACCAAGGCATACATGAAAGCTGTAGTTCGTAAACATATGATGTGACAATTCTTTAGAAACTTTTTTTAAAATTAACCATTTATTTTCTCTACCAAATCCTATAATGTGGCAATAGTCTTTTTGGATGCAGTCATCTTGTCCTGATACAACTATAGCTCTGACATAGCTTATAAAAATCCCTCAAACCCTACATATTAAAATACTTTCAATAGGGTAATTTGAATTACCCCTCAAACATTGGCGCTTGTCATAAATCAGAAAATTCCAAAATACTTCCATGTCGAGAATATAATGAATAGTTCATGAACTGAAGAATTCAGTTCATGAACTATTCATGATATTCTCAACAGGGTCTTGTTCTCTAGAGCAGTGTTAACTGTTGAAGATTCCACACTCATTTCACTGACAGCACTCCAAATAAGCATGTGTAATATCAAACATTATTTGATAAAAATTTAAATTCATCTACCAAACCCTTTGCCGTCACCATTCATTAGAATCATCTTTTCAAGATAATTCTAATGAATGGTCACAATATAAGGTTTCGTTGAGAAATCAGGGATTTGAGTTATTTGGAAAGGTGCCTTGTCTTGAGCCCAGCCTTGTGTAGCCCATCATTGAAGAACGGGGTCTCAATCAGAGAGAATGACTTGCCGGGGCTCGCCAGAGAAACATTTCAGCTACCAGCAAACTATAATTGGATCATACATGCTTCATGGAATGTGGTCACTTGTTTTATTGATCGGAGTATAAATTTCTGAATATTCAGTTGCCATGGTTATGGTTCCCCTTAGAACCCTTCAACCTTATCGTGAAAGTCAGGAGAAATCTTTCTAATAATTTTAACTATGTATCAATCAAATGACTAATTTTCTCAATTGAGAACCAAATCTATTGACATTCCAAGTTTCTCTATATCATGAAAACATAAAAGCTGCAGAATTCCGTTTTAGAAAAATTAATGATTTCAAAACCATTCCTTATTGGTTTAAAATAAGTTATGTTTGAAATGCTTTCTATTGGTATCAAAGATACTTATCACACCCAGTTCCTTGTGATTGTGTATGTGAACCATATAAAGTGTGACTTAAGATGAAATTCCCAGTTTGAATTGGGTTTACAATGTTTGCCAAAGTTTTCTTCCCAATCATTAAGACTAACTCAAAGAGGTATCTATTTTCATAAAATAGGAATTGATCTCTGTCCCCGTTTTGTATCATAAACCAGTAGAATTTATATGATTGCCCAATATGGATTAATAAATCTATACGTTACACGAGGCCATCGGGTCCCGATATTGATGGCGACACCGCCAAGCAGAGGGGGTGACACCATGTAGCTTTCTCAATGAAACTGAACCAATAGCTCAATAAAACTGTTCAATATACTACCACTACAATACTAGGAGCAGTGCTGGTTTGTTTACATGATATTTCAGAGGCATAAAACTAGCAACTGGTGCTTGTCCCCATAGACGATCATGGTGACATTATCAGGTGCGTTCCAAAATGCTAAATCCTTCTTTCTTAGCCAAACACTGTGCTGTGACCGTTCACAATGGCTACAACATAGGGTTTGATTGAGCAATTTTGAAGTTGGTCTCAAAATGCTTGCTTTCTGTTCACTTAGCCCTGCACTAGAAGGGTATAAACCCAAAGTCCTTCCTGGACTTAGATTGACAAACTCAAACCTGGAAATTCTAGACGTTATCTTACCAACTCATTCAAGGTAGACTTTCAACTATTAGTGTAAGGGTTTTCTGTTAGTCTCTCCAATATGATCATTGTTATACTTGTGACCGTGATCTGTCCAGGATGGGCCCTTGCCTCATTGGACCCCTGGAGCAAATCCAGAGTAATGCACAGAGGTTTAGCCGTTAGACCCACCAAAAATACTTCAGTGAGCAAGACAACAGGTCAAATGCTTTGTTTTCTCAGGCATCTGATTGATCAAATCAGAGCACATGCTCAAATTTGACCAACCAGATGCTCGATATTATTTGACTAAGAAGTCCAAAGTTTTGTTAGCTCTGGACAAAGCAGTTTACAGAATATATTTTTATCAAAACCAAGTGGCCTAGATAAAAAGATTCTTCTTCACTGTTTTCAATAAAACATCATTTAACATGATTTGCATGAGGATTAAAATTTCAGCAGGTTACGGGCTGATTATCAGGTTAATGAGTTAGATATACAACATACAGGGCTCCAGATAAGGCGCATAATTTGATGACTTGGTACAATAGTTGTACAAAACTAAATGTTAAGGAGTTACAATAGTTTTGCAACAAGCCATTGATATCCAAAATTCTTATTTTTCATCCGAACCCTTTGCTGTGACCATTCATTAGAATGTTTTGAAGAAAATTCTAATGATAGATCTCAACATTGAGTTTGGTGAAGACAAAAGTATTTTGAAGATTTCGAAATAAGCATTTTATCTGGAGCACTGCATGGGTTCATGCTCTTATTCTCCAGCATAAACTTACCTTCACCCCACACGTGCAACCATTCATGAGTTAGTTTTCAAGCTCAAGTGTTATGCATTCTTTCACTGTTGTTAGTTTACAACAGTGCCAATGGACTGGTAGGTCTCCAGGACACCAGAAAAGTGTGCATACCTTAAGTATTCTTCTTTGTGTTTGAAATGTCTGTATAAAACCCCAGGTTGTTACCATTCATTAGAACTGTCTTGGAAAGGCGATCTTAATGAATGGTCAAAACATAGGGTTTGGTTGAGAAATAAGACTTGGAATTTGCGATACGCACCTTATCTTGGGCCATGGGTCTTGCCAAGTTGGCAGGGTCTGTGCCAGAGGAATGATTACGTTCCCTGTTTCTTTCTAAATACCAGACTTATGCAACCATCTTTCTCTACGATATTTACAAAATCTGTCTCCAAATACCAAATTTCATAAATTTGTCTTTCAATGTTTTCCAGAGCAAGCTCATTCTTCCACTGTATAAAACATGGTCAAAAGCAAATGCCTGTAGCAATAATAACAAATAATGATCTACAAGGGAAAATAATAGACTATAATGAGGTCTTTCGGGGTTTTCCTTTTCTCAATACTTTCTGAATAGGCATTACCTCACATGCTATTCTAAGACTTATCGGGGTTTTCCTTTTCTCAATACTTTCTGAATAGGCATTACCTCACATGCTATTCTAAGACTTATCGACAAGGAAATCATCTGAAGAATATGATGCATATAAAGGCAACAGGAAAATGCCATTTTTTAATTGCTTCCAAAACATTGGAGGAAATGTATTAAACAAGCAATGTGCTTCATTTCTGACAATGTTTTCAAAAGTCATGTACTACAGAGGCATCAAAGGGCGTATCTAAAGAGTTTATTCCCAAACAGAGAAGACCCAGATCAGAGACAATTTTTCTAAACATCTGAAGATGGTCCTGTTCGGTCATGTTCTTAATAAGTAAGACTTAATAGTTGATGACTGGTCTGTGTCTGCACTGTTTGTAAGAGTAACGTCTTCTCTCCGCTTACTTGGGATGAACAATATTTCCTCTATGAAGAGTTATTAGTTGGGTTAGTAAGATCCGACTAGTAGGTTACTAAGAAAGAGTAAAAACAACATAAAATAGCCAGCTCTGAGAGTGTTCAGAGAAACTGACGGACGGACAGACAAGTCAACATACTGTAATGAGTGTAGTCCTCACCTTGCCCCTCGGTCTCGGGTTGTAAACAGGCTGTAAACAAAGACAAGGGAGCATTCATCAATAATGCAATCAGGGCTCAATATAAATTAAAACATTTTTGACTCAATTCTGAATTCCTTTGTTTATTTGTTAAACCCTATCAGTGTGACAACTCGTTAAAATGGTCTTTTCAAGATGATTCTAACTAAAAGTCACACCATGCGGTTTAGTAAGGAAATAAAGATTTCAGAATTAGAAAAATGTTTAACAATGCACTTCTTATGTGATTTTTTTTTATCTTACTCAGATAAGAATACAACAGGTATGTCTTTCAAGTTTTCGTTCAATTTCTGTACAATTTGAGATTTGCATCACATAGCATCTAATTGTCATCTTGCCTTAAACATAATATAACCTATCAAACATTTCTAAGAATTGTGAATAAGGCTAAAAATGGGTTTTACTTTGCAGATACCAGAAGAAATAAGATTAAAAAAGACACCATCAAAACTTGAGAAATACAAATGTGAAATGCCAAAATCATCACACATTCACTGTATAGCAGATGTTAAAAAAAAAATCTTTTAGATTCTAGGCCCAAACTGTTTAGATTTTTATGTTCTAAGATATGGTAGTTAAGTTTATGGCAACGAACAAAAGAAACTGGAGCAATCTATGTCGCAGAATATATAAATAACATTCAATTTCAGGGCTATAGATGAGGCCTGTGTCAAAATTCATTTTTCCTAACAAAAGCATTGTTGTGACAATTCATTAGAATTGTCTTGAAAAGATGATTCTAATGAATTGTCATATAACAGTGTCTTGGTCGAGAAATTTCACAGTTGGTCTGGAAATATACATGCTTTACACTTGGTTATCTGGAGCCCTGAAATAAAATGGTCTGTACACATTATATTATATAGTAGGGGCTATAATACTGCTGATAAATCTAAGCAGAACAAAAGCAAATGAAAGGAGTAATTATTTTGCCACATGGGACCGAATGACATATGACAAACTCTTTAAGTTAACTTATCAAATAGAACTACTGCCGTTTTTGAAAAGCAAATATGGTCAAAAGAGTATATTAAGATTAACAGAAATGCCTGGAAACGCAGGTACAATTGTGGAGAAAAAGTCATTTTATCAACTACTTTTTCCCAAATTTTCTCAATACTCTCAATGCAGATTGCTGACATTTCCCAAAGACGTTTTTTCTCAATACTCTCAATGCAGATTGCTGACAATGTTTTAGGCTATAACTGAAAGTAAATCATTACCCTCCTCTCGCTTATCAAATATATTTTCAGTTTTATGCTAACAGTGATGACCGAGATCTGACAGCCTCTGAAGGAGCTGTTTGATCAGGTCTGCACAGTCTGCATGCAGGAATCATTTGCAAACATTCTTCTTTAATTTTCATGCAAAAAGAAACCTTATGGTTTTACGCTAGTGTAAATTTCTGTGAAGTTATATTCATGGTGGATGGAGTGTCATCTGTCAATTCTGCAATAGAAGGACTAAGAATGCAAAAGTGGCGGTGAATTAGCTTTGAAGGTGTTTCTCTTTTTCTCCACAGATTACGGATATTTACACTACATCGAAAGAATAAGAAACGTGATCAATGACCTTGATTACCTGCCAGTCTTAAGGCAGACATTCGCTGGAACTCTGGCTCTTGCAACCACTTCCACATGCGTCTGAATGTTTCACGGCCAGACTTTAGCTTACTCCAAGGCTTTGGATTTCTCAAAAGATCACTGAGTGTTCCTTGACTTCTGCACAAAACTCTCTGTGCAAACACTGCCTGGGGTATACTGTATCTTTTCAACTCACTACTTATTCTCTGTGCAAGTTCTTTTGTGTTTATTTCCTCGATTTCTTTTCCATTCTGTTCCATCCCCTGATGCTGTGGGCTACCACTGTGTAAAGAGTGTGGGGAGGTACTATCCATGCCAGTTGTTGGGCTCAGGTGCATCCCGTTTGAACCCTGCATCATTGGAATCGGTGAATCACACTGTTTTATTTTCATGGGTGAATGTCCCCGGGACGGTGTTGTGGTCAAACTGCGTGGGTATGGTTCATAAGAATGTGTTGGTGACAAAACTGGTTTCATTTCACATTTTGGTGATGGCAAACCGTTCTGTCCAACACTGACATTCACATTATAAGAATATGGACCCACACCAATTGACTGATTAGAATAACCATTTACATTGCCTGTCATCAATGGTAAAGACACTGGCGTCATAGTGTTCATCATCTTGTCGTAACTGTATGCATTCAAATTCATAACATTTTCCATTCCTGTTAATCCGTTTAAGTTATTCACGTTCATCAGCTGAAAATTATTTGAATTCTGAATTTGCTGAAATTTATCAGACACAGTAGAGATTGGTGGTAGAGGTTGCAGCGGCGTGAGTGTAGCATAGTTGTTTGGACTGTAACTCGGACTCATTCGCCCATTCAGAGTCTGGTATGTCAAGTCTCCCATTTGAGAGCGGAATTCGTGCGAGTCAATCATGCTGACAGGAACCGCTAAGTCCGAACGTGTAATGGTTGGAGAGTCTATCTCCTCACTGCCGAGCTCTGTGCTTGCTGACTCTCCGACACCTGGGCTCACACTAACACTATCCACACTACTAGGGTCCACAAACTCCTGCTTAGGTGTAACTGTGAACTCGTCCTCACTCGCGCTCTGACTCGAAGTGATCGGTGTTGTCGAGGAATCGTTAATTTGTTGATCGGTTAGTTCACCCATGTTTTCCATCGTCATTCTACAATCAACAAGCGATCGAACAACAAAGAATGATAAACTGTCAAATGTAGTAACCTTTGGTAGCGAATTCTGGTTGGTTATTTCGATCCAAAGGGGCTATTACGTACGATTAGAACTCGGTAGATAAACGTTTCGGCCAACCTCCATGTTTAGACAGCTGTGACCTGCGCACAAACCCTCTGCGCAGTGCATAATTAATGTTTTTGCGCATGCGCCGTAGAAAATTCGCATGGTGGAGCGTACTCGCGCTACACTACGGCAAAGATCAAAGGAAACTGTTTATGAACTATTCTGAAATGTTCGGAAGAATATCAAACATCTAAATTTAATCGGACATGTTTCTATATGGAATAACTAGCTTATACATTGGAAAAATAGTTTAAATTTTAATCAAGCAGTTTTGTTTTAGCTATTTATTTAGAACAGCGTAAACATGTATAGAATATAGAGACTTGTCATAACAATTAATGTATGGAATCTGATTAATCTAATTAAAGAAAGATGAGTGTCACTGACATTAAGTGATTTTTTTTTCTCTCATTCCATTTAATGGGCCTTTTAATATGGAAAACGAGCGTTACATAAGTTTAAGGCTACAGAAGGCGTGCAAAACATGAAACGTATGGAATTGGCCGGAATTGCAGCAACTTAGAATTCGTCAGACTCCTCATGACACAATGTTAAACAATATTTCTCCGTAGATAAAAATGCTACTATTCATGATCGAGTTCAATTTCTTAGGTTTTTTGTTCCCTCTGCTTTTCAAGGATGATACACTTGCAGTTAATCTAATTATTAATTTATTTATAATTTTTCGACAGTTGTTTATCCGATAAACTGTGCCAATAAAGTCCAACAGACATAGTGTCATGCAAATTTTAACAATATCATAAATATTAATGATGTTCGTTTGTTTTCAAAAAGTCAATTTTTGATCCTCCAATATATCACAATTCGTGTTTTGGCCATTTAGTGAGATAAAAACTTCTGCTTATCAATTTACCGTTTTAAAGCTTATCAATAGATATACTTTTTGGCATTCATATAAATGAAACGTTTGTAATATCATCATTATATCTTATAGTACTATTTATGTTGCTTATCTGTACATATATTTCAATAAAGATTGATTGAAACTGAAGTACACTCAAAATGAAACAGGATATCATTGAATGAAACTGAAGTACATTTATAATGAAACATGAAGACTGGGTGGAACTGCATTTCATCTATCCCCAACCCTTTAAACATCATTGTTAGTAGATTTAACCAGTATCATGCTGCTATAATAGTCGGCTGCTGAACATGTCGCCTACTTGAGTTTGAGCACTCTAAGTTTCGCTATGCATGTTTATTTGGTTAATCGGTTGTGTGGGTATCAAGCAGCTTTGTTACAGGTGAGACGCCGAGTCTTTCGGCGCCTGACCCGACTTCAGCTGTTGATAAATAATACAATTATGGCGATAAGCATGATAATATCTAAGTTTCCCTGTAACTAAAAATAGCATTTATCTCAAGGTTAGTGACATTGCAGTTACGCAGAAATATATCTTTTGAAAGACCGACATTTGTCGTCTGCAATATTTTCGTCGGCACTTTTTATCGTCTGCTCATATTATATATATTTATAAAACTTTCTTTGGTAGAATAAGTTTAATTTGAGTGTCAAATAGCTTGGCGCTTGATCAGACACCGAGTAACTCGGCGTCTGATTAAGATCCAAGCTGTTTGCAAAGGTTACTAGAATTACGTTATTTACGTTACAATCTTCCAAAAGATATATGATCGTTATCTCGAACTCGGTTAAGTCGAATTCATTCTTTAATCGAAACTAAAACCTGATCCAAGAGCATAGGTTTCTGTTTTGTGGATCGTGTCGAGGCTAAGGGAAATATTTTTATTAGTTCGACTTACCCGAGGTTCGAATTTAATTCGAACTAATTGAAAAAGTGGCCTGCCAACAACAAAATAATAATATTTGTTGACTGTGCATATGGTCATAATTCATGATACAATGGTGTAATATTTTTCACTTCAATCGCGACCACAGTGATAGCGTCAACCATCTTGGATCTGAACCAGACGCCGAGTAACTCTGCATCTGGTCCGGATCCGAGCTGTTTGAGACTTGGGCAACACTTTCACCACTTTTTAACCCTGAGCCTGCTACTCGCGACTAAGGTGATTATTCAAACAGCTTGGATCCAGATCAGACGCCGAG
>JAULCE010728522.1:0-15362 GCA_032359355.1 Macoma nasuta | reverse complement strand
GATGCACTGTGAATCTGTGATACATTACAATTATTTTCAAAATGTAAGTTTATCAGATCAATAGGATCTTTGGAGTTATATGTATGAATTCAAATGTATTGCATGAACTACTAAAGCCATGTACTAAAACTATCCAATTCAAGCCCCAGGCCAACAGTGCTTTCAGCACTTTGATTATTTTTAGTGTTGCATTGATAACCGACAAACATTTGTAACCCGTATGAAATAAGCAAATGGATAGAATAGTGTAATAGGTATGTGACATTATATGATAATATAACTTGCCCTTGTCACCGTCAGTGATTAATGGAAGAATAGAGTTAGCCAAATTGATTGCCACCATAGACTGAGAAATCTAAAATTTGCTGCGTAAATGCAGTCAGTAGAGGGTATAGGGTTTTTTTTACGGTAGCATTTGTGGTTTAAAAACAAATTTGCCAGACTGTATTCAGATCCAGTCATTATTAGTATGTTACACATAATTGACGGTTTGGGAACTTTGTTTTGTTTTTAAACTGCCTAAGTGTGGCTACTCAGATGACGGTAGATGTCTATGAGGAGATGGTGTCACTAGTTAGTTTACATCTGTGGCTTTCAAGGACTTTTAAAATCCTCTTCTTGCCATTGGTGTACATCTACATCTACATCGGTTCGTTGGACTGTCAATAAATCTGACATTTCTGCAACTGTGCGCGAAGAATAAGGCAGAAAAAATAGAAAAAGTAGCGGACAAGAGTGGTGCGCTGGAAGTACAGATAGAGGATAGAATAAAATAAAAGTGACCCCAGTTACTACTCGACCATCTAGGCTTAACCACTTCAGCTTCCGTGGCGGTACCAGGGTGCGAAACCCGGCTGACACAGCCAAAGCCCATCATTTGGTGTTAAATAACTGGGTAAAGAGTCCCTAGTTAGAAGGTTAGGCTGGATAACCCACTCTGAAAGGATGCCAAAGAGTGGGCCTCAGCGACGGACGCTGGAAGGCGGTTCATAGTGGTATACATCGGGGGAAGAAGCTGAACTTGAGGCTATCTGTAGCAGTAGAGTAAGGACAAAACCTGGTGTTGTGTGAAGACTGTGGGTCAGTTCTTGCTTTGCCAATATCGACTAGCTGGTGGACGATCTTGAACATCATAGCCAATTGGACTTTCTGGCGTCGTACTTCCAAGGAACCCCATTTCAGATCTGTGATCATCTCCGAAACGCTGTTAGTGTTGTGGTAGCGGTTGGAGACAAAGCGTGTTGCTCTACGCTGGACCATTTCCCCTTTATTTATTAGTGATCTGTGGTGGGGATTCCATACTGAGCAACAGTAGTCGAGGTTGTATCGGACCAGAATGAAATAGGCCTTGTTTTTTTGTTTCTTTGCTTGTCTTTGGCAGATTACGCCTGATGAAGCCTAGCATGTTGTTTGCTTTCTTGGTGACTCTATTGATATGTGATTTCCAGACAAGATCAGATTGAAGATCCACTCCGAGATACTTAGAGGTCTGCTCTTCTATAAGCTTGATACCCTTTAGCGTGTAGGTTGCAGGAAAGGGTGATCTAGATCTGGTTACGTGCATGACGCTGCATTTTTGAGGATGGAAGTCCATTCCCCATTGTTGCTCCCATCTACCTAGGGTGTCGAGGTCAGCTTGCAGTAGCTGCTGGTCGTGGGCAGATCTGATTTGGCGGTAGAGTATGCAGTCGTCCGCAAAGAGGCGTGTCTTAGAAAGGAGTCCTTCAGGAAGGTCGTTTATGAAGAGAAGGAAGAGAAGTGGTCCTAAAACGGAGCCCTGAGGGACACCGCTAACTACGGGAGTTTCGTCTGAGGACTCTCCTTGGACAAGCACTTTCTGGGTCCTATTGTGAAGAAAGGACGAGATCCATTTAAGGGTTTGTCCACGAATACCATAGTGGTGTACCTTCTTGAGGAGTCTTTGATGAGGGACACGATCAAAGGCTTTACTGAAATCCAATATGATCATGTCAGTCTGGATCCTCTTGTCGAGAGATGATGCCAGCTCATGGACGAGGGTTATTAACTGTGTTTCGCAGCTCCTCCTTGCCCTAAATCCATGCTGGCAGTCGTGGAGTACATCATGCTTGTCTAGGTGGTTCATTGTTTGGCTGACGATGACATGCTCTAGCATCTTACAGCAAAGGCTTGTGAGGGATACAGGTCTGTAGTTTGCTGGATCCTGTCTCGCTCCCTTTTTGTATATAGCTGTGACATTGGCGTGTTTCCAGTCTTCTGGTACTGTACCCTCATGTAGTGACTGAGTAAATATCATGGTCAAAATTGGGGCCAGCTCAGCAGCACTGTCCCTTAATATCCGTGCTGATATGTTGTCAGGACCTGAAGCTTTCTTAGGGTTTAAGTTTTGGAGTAGCTTCAATATGCCTTCTTCGCTGACTACAATCTCGTCCATGTCGGGGTACGGTGTTCCTGATGGGCTAGGGATGTCGCCTGGTGCCTCGTGTGTGAAGACAGACATATATTGTCTGTTAAGGATATTGGCCTTATCACAAGAAGCATTGAAGAGTCTTCCCTTGTCCTTCAGAGGTGAGATGCCAGAGTTGTCCTTCCTCAACGATTTGATGAAGCTCCAAAATCTCTTCTGTTTTGGCTGTCTGTCAAAATCTGGATCATTCGATGCTATAAGGTTGTTTACATGTGAAAGGTAGGATTGTCGCACCAGTTTCTGTGTAGCTGCTTTGTGCTTCTTATAGATGAATATGTCAGCTTCCTTGTTTGACTTTTTCATCTTGGAGAAAAGCTTCGTCTTTTTCCTGATGGCAGCTTTTACTTTGCGGTCAATCCAAGGCTTTCTCTTGTGATTCTCCTTCAAGACTTTTGTTGGGATGTGAGTTTCCATCAAGGATGTCAGGTTTGACTTGGACTTTGCCCAAAGGGTCTCTGTTGAGGCATGTTGCATGTTGCACATTTCGGAATGTAGCTCTCGTAGCCCTTCCTTTAGTCCATCATAGTTGGCCTTGTTATATGCAAGAACCTTCCTTTTATGTGGTGGGGTCTTGTGAGGCCGCAGGCTTGCTTCTATGTAGACTGCCTCATGGTCAGAGATGCCAGGGATGACTTCTGTAGAGTTGATAAGAGAGCTGTTATTGCTGAAAAATAGGTCCAGAATATTGCTTGAGTGCTCCGTTACTCTAGTAGGGTTGTTTACCTGTTGTTCTAGGAATCGGTTATTTGCCAAGTCTAGAAGTTGTTGACATAGTGCTGGTTTTGTGGCTGAAGGGTTATGCTGTTCTCTTGCCAGTCTATGTCACCCAGGTTGAAGTCCCCACCCAGCCATATATGGGCACCTTCTGGAATCAAGGACAAGCAGGTGTCGAGATATGATAGGTACTCCGGTTGGTCAGCATTTGGAGGTCGGTAAAAGGCTCCGATATTGAGGTTACTTGCACCCCTCACTGATATTTGGGTCCACAACATCTCACAGTCTTCGTCAGTTGTGAGTTCCACAGGTTGCATGCTATGGAGTTTGTTATCCACCAGTATGAAAATGCCACTTCCCTTACCTTTTTTCCTATCGCGTCTGTAGACTGAATAGTGGTCAGGGAAAAACTCTGAATTGAGGTGGTTTGCATTGAGCCATGATTCTGTACCTATGACGATATCAGCTCCAACATTGTTGCATATCAACTCAAGGGAGGATTTCTTATTTACAATTGATTGACAGTTGATATTCAGGATCTTTAATGGAATGTCTTTCCTTGTTTGTCTACTAATCTGAATATGTTGGATGTCATTAGAGTTCCCTGTAAGGCTAGGGTGAGTGAGATTCGCACCATCGTTGGATATATTGCATGGAATTGACAAATGGCTGTCTTGAAGATCTCGTACTGGTAGATATCTGTTGGGTGAAGATGTAGCCCTAGGATTGCTGAAGCTAATGTCACATTCTGTGGACCTGTTGCTGTTGTCAACTGTTAGCTGATTCATAGAATGCCAAATCAAACAAGCAAGAGGAGAAAGTCCGTCCGTATGTACGTCCGTACGTCCTAAAATGGTTGTGTCGCGCAAAACTCTAAAAGTATTGGTACTACAGACTTGAAACTTCATGGATATATTATTCAGGGTGTAAACTTGTGCACCTGGGTATTTTCATCCAACCGCAATTTATATGTACTGAGTTAAGGACCTTGATTTTGGGGGCGTCTGTGTCCTATGGACACATTTCTAGTTTATAATCATTTACTTTTAACCCTTATCCTGCTAAACCAATCGTCGTTTTCGAGTCAAACTCTTGTCTGCAGCATATTTAAACCTTGTCAGATTTGCTTCAAATTTTGTGAAACCATTGTTTGCATGTGAAACAACATGGATCCTGATCAGACGCCGAGGTACTGTTACGAATCCAATTTGTTTATAAGAAGTAACCATTGCGACCTATATTTGCGACTAACGGGATATAGGTTAATAAAATTGATGAAATGTATAAACAAACAACTAGAACTAAAATCTGACTTGAAACAAATGTTCTGGCTTTGTGGACAAGGGTAGAATGGTGGGGTATTTTAGACTGTTTTGAATGTCTGAATTACCAGGGGTTTGATATTTTTATTTATAATTAAAACTTATAAAAATTGTGCCGCAACTTTGACCTGATGAGTTTCGATTGTATGTAATTGCTACATGGCTGACAGGATGACGTTTAATTGAAACCGAGGCAACCCTTTCGCAGTCAGCCATGTTATATTAATTTTATAATAGTGCCGAATCTACATTTTTTAAATATAATGAAAGATGAACCACACGTTTGGTACTGTTTGAATATTTTCTCTTTCATAACATCGAGTATAGTGGCCTCATTCATGGAAGTAAATCACTTCGATATCGAATTGAATGTCATGCTCGTCTGTTTACACTGGAAGTGATAAACCGGGGCAAATCTAAACACAACATTTATCAAACATAAATTCTGTAAAAGGGTGATCCTTCAAAAGCAAGAAAGACATTCATATATAGAAAATTGCAGCCTCGGTTTTATTGAGTCTGTTCATGAGTAGTAAATAAAGCTGCAACACTACTCACGCCCCCTAGCACCGGCTTAAGCGGTATTCAATTTTCAAAACAAAAAGTGTTCGAAATTCATGATCTCGAAGGACCAGAAAGTATAACAACGCTGAGAATGAAGTACCATGAAGATATTTCCTCAGAATCGAGCAGTAAAACAACGTACAAAGAATGATGTCACATCGAATTTGATACTACAGGCATTGCATATGCCCTAAAAACATCTCTTATCTCCATACCGCCTCTATCAGGCTTTGAATGTACCAGCCTATTCTCAGATTAACGAGTCAATAATTTATCACAGCTTCTACCCTCTGGTGAAAGCTGAGAGCCATTCTTGTTTCATGCGTCTGAGAATGCGCTGTGGAATTCGACTCCGGGCTCTGGTATTTTTTCTAACTGTATTATATTTTCCTGCAGGTGACACAAAAAAAAATCAGTGTTGCTATGTTAGGGGACCAGTTGGAAAAACAGTGACAGTTAATTTGATGGGCTGCTACTAGGCTAAATCTTCGGCAACTCCGAGAAAATAGCTGTAATTATCGTAAATACTAGACAGGTTGATTTCATCACAAATAATGCTTTAAAGATCATTAAACTCAGAAAGCATTGCAATATCATCAGGTTTAAAAAGTCGATAAGAAGGTCTTGCAAAACATACTACATACAAAACAAACAGCCACCCGAACAGCATAGACACAAGTGCTTTCTTAGCACATTTATACACGCGCTTACATACACATATACGCGAGCTCAAACATACGCTACATATAGAAGACACACATTGACGAAAATCAGACATGAATCTAGGGTGAAGATAGGAATACCGCCTTGGAACGGCCAGGTGAGGGTTAAAGCCGGTTTAGGTGCGACTGCTCCACAACATTAGTGATGACTTATCATCAGTGGTAAAATGGATGTAAAACAAAATTAAGATATAGAGTAATAACGCTGTAATTTCAATACTTACGAGGAGAACATTCCAACGGTTTAGTCCAGTTTCCAGAGTTACAGAACATGCTGTAAGGATTTACCCGAGCATCTTTAGGTTCATATCCTTCTTTGCACTGTGCGTGGATTAAGTCTCTGGATTTAACGAAATCATTTCTCTTCAATTTGATTATTTTGTCATTTTCTCCCTCCTTGTCAAAGTCCATGTTTTTGGCATTAGGAATATCACGTATGTGACATCTCTCTACAAGTAAGAGACATTTATATTTAGCCATTATCTCAATATGCTAGCTTTAGCCTTATCCATCTGGATGTTCGAACGCATCTGATAAAATTGATTAAAACTATTATGTTAGAGCAGAACTGAGATGACACTGATTACTTTATACCGCAAAGTCTGGAAATCATTGCTGGATCCACATCTCATTCACATCAAGATAAAAATACTGGGTATGGGTCAAAAGACTTAATACATGCTACAGAATCAGAGATGCAGAAATATCATGTTAAAGCCCTATTAATCGCATTTGACGATCACGCGTGCCGTAGGGTGATAATTTATAGAGTAAATTATATCATGATATGTTGTTTGTTTTAATTCATATCCCCATACAAACTATTAACCCTATTACCGTAATTCAATCAATATTAAGGTTTACCTGTTTGCCATTCAAAGGGAAATACCTAGTATATGCTGACCACCAGGTATTCCCTCAAGGTAGATATATTACTTACTAACAATTAAAACTAATGCACTTCTGTATTGTTTTTGAATAAGTTTATTACAGCAGGCTGTATAGTGTTGTTTACATGCATATTATGCAGTTTCCAATGCTCATTGATCATACTCTGATAATGTTTTATATATTTTTTCAGAGTAGAGATGAGTAAAGCTACTTTGCGATAGTTTCCATTGGTTAAAAGTCACGAACTTTAGGTCGATATTAAACTATTTTGTTACCTGAATTTTAGGTTGATGATGTTACCGTAGCATTACAACGGCTAATGTTTTATCATACCGTAAGTACGTGATCTTTTGGTTGATGTTAATCTTCCTTGTTACCTGAATTTTAGGTTAATGTCAAATTACTTTGTTACCGTAGCTAGCCAAAGGCAAATGTAATATTTTATGTACACTAACATATGGTTGATGTTAAACTACTTTACCGAAGCTAGACATCAACTAATTTAATATTAGACTGTAAGTACACGAACTTTAGGTTGATTGTTACCTGAATTTAAGGTTGTTGTTAAACTATGTTGTGACCGTAGCGTTACAACGGCTAATGTTATATCAAACAGTAAGTACATGAACTGTGTGTTGATGTAAAACTACCTGGTTGCTGTTAGCTATACAATGGCTAATGTTATGTTGTACCGTAAAAACACGAACTTTTGGTTGAACTACTGTGTTGCTGTAGCTAGACAGCTGCTAATGTAAAATACTATTTTGTTACTGTAGCTTGACAAGGGCCAGTGTAACATAAGAGAATAAGTGCATAAACAGTAAGTTAGCGTTATACTAGTGTACTACCGTATATATACAACGGTGAATGTACTTTCAAACCCTAAGTACATAAGATCGGGTTATTGTTTAACCACTGTACAACCGTAGCTAGACAACGGCTATTTAATATTAGACTGAAGTGCATGGACTTAAGGTTGGTGTTATATTCCTTTATTACCATAGCAAGACAACAGCTAATGTAATATACGACTGTTAGTACATGGACTTTAGGTTGATGTTAAAGTACTTTGACACCATAGCTCGACAACAGCTAACATAATATTGGATCGTAAGTACATGAACATTAGGATGAAGATATGCTACCTTATACCGTAGCTAGACAATGGCTAGTGTTATATTAGACCGAAAGTACACGAACTTTAGGTTGATATTATACTACTTTAGTGCCATAGCTAGACAACCACTAGTGTAATATTAGACCGTAAGCGCGTGGAAATCTGGTGTTATACTACCTTATTACCGTAGCTTGACAACAGCTAATGTAATATTAGACAGTAAGTACATGAACCTGAGGTTAATGCTAAAGTACTTAATGACTGTAGCTGGACAACGGCCAGTGTACTTTTCACCTTTAAATACACGTGACGTAGTCTCATTCTAAACTTTCCATTAGTTTGTTTTAAAGAATGAAGACTTGGTTTTATTTTTAGTTATATATTTCGGAAAAATATCGTTTAATATCTTACATCATTTTGTCACTTTATCGGTGGGTGTATTTTAAGTCGGTGAAAGATCTCGTATCTGTCCTTTCATGACAAAACACGACACTCACAAACTATCCCTGTCAATATTTTCTTGGATTCTTGACAACTTCATGGTCATCCTAAATCGTTACCAAGAGAAAATCAGCGCAAACTTGACAAAGGCGTTATACCTTCAAACATTTTCACCACGTTTGGTGCAGGTTAGAAGAGAATTGTTCCAGTTAAAGATTGGACAAAGCAAAACAAGCCAATTTGATCACTGCAAGGGCCATAATCTGACGTACCTGGGATGATTTGGCAGGTAATTGAACTAGACCGAGATATTATACCAACAAACATTTTCAGCAAGAATGAGATAATCAACATTTTTGACCAATTCAAGGGCCTTAATTTGAAGCGCATAGGGCGATTTGGGTGATTATCGATCTTGACCGTGATATTTTATAAATAAACATTTTCAACAAGTTTGGTGGAAATTGGATGAAATTGTTTATATTATCGAGCGGACAACACTGTCGAACCGCCCGCCAACCAAGACCACCCGATGCCCGCACGACGCCCGTCATGGGTGTTCCCATAATACGCGCTGTCATAAGACAGGTGTATTAAAAGAATGAGCACTCGGCCTGGCTTTCACTAAGCAACTCCAGTCGAGATCTTGCTCAAACTCAAAATTTTAACATTGGATATCTCATTCAATTTTATTGCAACTGCACTAGAATTGTGTCTGCCTGTGAAACATTTCATGTTTTACAGGCAGACAAAATTATAGTGCAGTAGCAATAAAATTAAGGTCAATATTTGATATTGATTTTTTTAATTTGAGCACGGTCTCGACTCAAGCCACTTTGTGAAAGCCGTGCCCGGACTTGAGGGTCTCGTCTCCCTTATTTTTCAGAAATCGACAGATACTTGTACTTACTCCTACATGTAATTACATAACTTACGGATAATTATCAATGCTTAAGTGTTGCGGTACCATAGCGGAAAAAACAACTAATACATGATTGGCCCGAAACGTAGTTTATTGACAGTTCTTTAATTACCAATTCTACGTGCATTATTATATTGGCCATTCTCTGACAAAGGGGGTCTTAATCACAAAACATCGATTTTCGTTTTTTGAGCTTTAAATATATTTGGATCATTTTTACACATAATCCGAAAATGTTATAGATCATTTCTAAATAGATTTTAAGATATAATAACCGTTTTTATGGCGCTGTTAAGAATTTAGTATTAACGACGTCATTGCGATATATTATATTAAAACTAAATCTGATATTTTAGTCACATATTATAATATTGCAGTTAATTAGTGAAAACACAATAAAAAAAAAATACATTTGTATTTAAAGAACAACGATGATGATGTCACGTCTTCTCCAGAGATTGTGTCATTGTTGTTATCATTTAACATTAACATTAAAACTGATTAACAATTATGTAAATAAATACTGTTAATGTTAGTCATTGTTTATGTTTTGTTCGTTTGTTGAAGTGATTTTGATGTTTCTTTATATGCCTCATGGACATTTTAGTCTAAAATCTTATCTTATCTTATCTTATCCTTTAAAAATAACCCATTGTATGTAATACTTATGCTACAATAAGAATATTAATAATATTCTACAATCTCACAGATATGGGCCACGTCACGCGAGAAGGGGCACTCGGACATAGCAAACAGTGTAGCCCCAGTCCAGCCGCCACGACACTGATGTGGCGACTGATCAGGGTCTGCACTGGTTGCAATCTTAGAGGACATTCAAATCTACATTTTAATGAATAAAATGGTAATTTTCGTGACTAGATACTGGAATAATAGCGCTGAAAAAGAGCTGAGTCAGCGCTTTTTTATATGTTCGAGTGCCTCTTTTCGGGTGACGTGGCCCATATGATTTTAGGAGGTCCTGTAGTTAACTATCTTTGGTATTTTACTCTCCTAGATAATCTTACTTTTCAGCAGAGGCTGCTTTTAAGTTGAATGATTCTAGAAGTTACATATGAAGTAACACGCTTATGTTTCACTCTCGCATGTATATTATTTGCTTACTTTCGTCACATTCTAAAGGAACACTGGCATTATTCTCGAGCTTGCCAAACTGGCACAACAGGTCAGTGTGTTCTGATCCGTCTGAGAACTCAAAACCACTCGCACAAGTGACTTTTATCTGGAAGGTAAAATACAGATGTCTTTCACAACCAACAACTCGGCCCTACCAAGGAGTAGTAAATACAGCTTAAATCCCCATATCCCCAAATATCAAAAACATATACGTGTACAAGAAATAGAAAACCAGTCGGCAACAAGTGATAAAACCTTGTGTTGTACGACAGATTACTACAAATGTATTTCAGTATTGGGGAGAAAGTGTATTTAGTTTTCCGCCATGACATATCATCTCAGCTGGAGAACCTTTCAACAACAAGGATTCACCCAGTAGTCTACACGTCGAGACGTGCGACAGAATACATATATATGTATAACTGATAATTCAGATTCCAACGTGGTGTCTGATAAGCGACTTCACTTTTCGGGATTTTTTAGGACCAACCATACTCTAGTCCCTATCATTGCAAATAGATTAGATCCGCATCATAGACAAACATGTTGAATAAACTAGGTTTATACTATGTGCATCTCCATGAACGCCTTTGCACGACCTACATTCTATAATCATGGTGTACAGTGTATACCAATGTAACTAGGTGATCTCGTAGAGAAAGATTTCCCATCGGACCAGGAGACATCAGGACATGTCAAATACTCTACCAACATCACTATAAATACAGCAAGGCAGTACAAGTGTTGATGACCTTCACATTGTGGCACCAAAATTTGTTAAGATGTAACCAATATGGCCTCTAATCATGGGATACTCTGATGTCTCGTTTATCCGGAAACTTTGATTGGTTGCATATACATATTCAGGATAAACAAAATTTCCAGATTAAAAAATAAAGAGTTAAACCTTTAATGTTTTTTTTAAATATACATCAATTTTGAAACATCTAATTTTAAAGGTGAATTTCTAATTATACACAGTATTGATAACAGTACAGCACTTGGTCAGATGGGTTCTACAAAGCCATCTGGTCTGGGTATACTCTGCTTGCAAATGAAATATGCAACGAGAAAACCATTGATGGATAGTGAGGTTTTACGGATTCCAGATTAACGAGACATCACCGTTATATATTTACGCTAAATGAGCATTGCCTTGTTTGAACATTCAGAATGAAACGGGAGATTTTACCTTTGTACCGTGGGTGTAGTCCTCGCCGATGTTGTCGTCCACTAATGCGTGTTTGACCGTTGGCCTTGAACAATGCTCTAGAAAATAAGAGAGATTTGTAAGACAGTGTGCCCCTTTGAGAGCTATGTTAGTAATATTTGGACAATTGAATAAAATAGGCATAGACCGATCGGAAACCGTTGTTTAGCTAGAAGTCTTTGACCATCTGACATCAAATCAATATGGTTCTGCTAGTCATGACCAATCAGCCGACCAAGTTTGGGGTCGCTGGGTCCAAGCGTTCTCAAGTTATTGATCGGAAACCGTTTTTTCAGCTAAACGTCACACTGTCCTTGACATTTAAACAACTAACCTCAAAATCAATAGGGTTCATCTGCTGTTAATGATCAATTAGAACAGTCACTGAATATGACAAATACCCCTGTAGCACCACACGCATGAAAATATACATCTTGCACATCTAAAACACATGTTGACTTTGTCTGCCTCTGCCAGCATTTTCAAAGGAATTTGCGCCACAAGCTACCTATGACATTTTCCTCAAATTACTGCAATTTTGTATAAGTTAAAGAATACATTACTCTGAACGCAATGTCTCGGTGTATATGCATCAAATGTATATCTTGCACATATACGGTTGGTGTTGATGATGTATATCAATTGTCATTGCATTCGGCCATAAACTGAAAGAGGACACAAACTACCACAAACTGCCCATGCTACCCAGCACCGACGCACTAATAATGTATAAGCACAAGGAAAGATAAATCTACTAGCTATCAGGGTTTATGCACCTAAAAACGTCTTGCACATCTTCTATTCGTGTTGATTGATAATGTATACCAATTCCCATTGCAATCTGTTAAAAACTGAAGGAGGAGTTCGCGACAAAAATAACCTATGATATATGACATTTACGCACATATAACATCTAAAGCTAAAGGGGAGATAACGGCTCATATAATTAGTATATGCACCACAATTACAGGTTACACATCTGCGTTTCGTGTTAGTGATGTATACCGAGTATCATTGCAATCTGTCAAAAACTGAAGGAGGAGTTCGCAACACAAACTACCTTTGTTATAAACGGACCGACCGCCCGACCATACTGTTTTGCAGCGAATTGTCTCTAACCTTAGCTTTTGACCAACTCACCTCAAAATCAGTAGGATTCATTTGCTGGTCATTACCAACCAGCCGACAGAAACACAGACAGACCGACGGAAAAAAATGTACAAAGCAATATATCCCCAGAAGGTAGGTAAGTCCAAATAGTTAAATATGCTTTGTACGCTTCGAAAATGGAAACCTATTTTTATCAATTCGAATTTTGGATTTTTAAATCTTTCCCGCCAGTATAGACATACAATTAAACCTCTCTAATGCAACGGCTTAAAACAAAGCCTTACAAACAGCCTTAGAGGCAACTGGTAACTTAATGTGGATCGAAAGAAATGCAGAAATCTCCATAAGGAGCTTTTTGCCTTACTTTTTATGTAGATTAAGCTACCACCTGTCTAAAGAGATGACTCTACATTAAGTGGCTGTATAAGAGAGGCTTTACCATACATTGATTCTATTAATACTTTGACATGAGTGTGAGATAGTTCTGAATCAATGTATGATATTCTGATTTTACCAAGCAATTGCTTCAACCATGAACATACACTAAATAACATAAGCCTAATATATTCATGTAATGAAACCCTAGTTACGTACCGTAATATTTCCAATATTTGTTTGTAAACAGAGGATCATACATGAGTGTTTATTCAATATCATCTTCATGAAACGAGTTGACTAAAAGCCATATGACACATAAAATACAACTATAAACTGAAGACAAAACGTCTTTCCGGATAAGGGTTTGTCGTAAAAAGCGGGAATTGCAACTCTATGTCGTAACAACGCCCTAACGACAATGACGTCATACGCATTCAGCAGACGGTATTTCGTTAGGCGTTTGAGCATGTTTATCGACCGGTTTGAAGTTAAAGTTATGTAACAAGTTACATAAGGATGGTTAGGGACAAGACTATTGTAAATCCTTCACAAATGTGGTTTGCGCCAAGCCATCGATATGATATTAATGTCACTGCTTTATGTCACTTCCAGAAGACAATTTATGTGATTTATCTATACCAAACTAGAAATGTGTCCATAGGACAGAGATGTCCCTATTTTCACTGTTGTCAAAATCATTACTTGTCAAGACCCATAACTTCGCCATTGTTCATCGCAATTAAATAAAAATACCAAGATTCACATTAAATGCTTATTATTAAACTCCCTAGGTGTTATCATTCTAGCACTCATAGTTTCAGAGTTACATGTGACACAAACTTAAAATTCCATATTTTCACAAAATCAAGACCAATATATATGTCAGCGTTAATTGCAATTGGATGAAAATGCACAGGTGCTTAAGTTTACATGCTGATTTATAAACGTCCCAGATTTTATCATTCTAGCACTTATAGTTTTAGAGTTGCATGTACACAATACTTAAAATTCCAAATCAAGTCCTCTTACTCTGTCAATATTACATGTGGTTGGATGAAAATATTCACACATTGAGCAATACATTTTCAAGTGTTGATTTAAATGTTGTTAGAGTTTTTGCGAAACATAATCATGTCGGGACGCACGGGCGAACAGACTTACGGACGTATGATAACTAACCCTCATAATAGTAGAATTCGGTCTTTTCTCTAGAATAGGGTTCTAAACCTACTGATGTTAATGGACTCTCCTGTCACACAAACCCATAATGTTAGAGCGGACGGACGCACGGACGGACGGATTGACGGGCAGAGGGACAAGGGCAAATCTATATACCCCCTCTTTAAGTGGTGGTGGAGCCATAAAAACATATTTACTAAATTTATTGAGCGAACGTGACCTATGACACTACTCACTTGGTTCGCACATGATGGCGTCATCAAATTGTCCTTTGTCACATCGTATCTTAACTGCCTTAAGAGTTGCATTATCTTGGAAGCTGTGTCCTTCACTGCACTCCGCACTAACGGTCTGTCCACTCGCCAAATAGTGACCCCTGCTGACCTTTCCTGACTCATCTTTAATTGTTTCATAGCCGTTGTGTTGTATCTCCCTGAGGTCGCAGCGTCCTGTAAAACAAATCAAACAAGTTTTTACAGTACTGAAGCTTATTTAACCCGTTCACTGCCAGGCAAGTTGAGCACATGCGCAATATATGTTCTACTTCCGTTTTAAGCTTATCACACTCCCTCGACGTTGGTAAAACCATTGGCCGAGTGTAAAATAGCTTGGATCCAAGTGAGACGCCAAGTTACTCATTTGGATCCAAGCTTTTTGCTTTTGTTATTACAATCGTTGTAAGGGCAGTGAAGGGGTTAAATTGACGAATTTACAGGATTCACTCCAATTTGCAGTCGACTCAATTGCCATTAACCATTATCCTACCGCTCAAAAAATAGTCCGTGTTTTGTGAAAATGTTGTCCGAGTGTCAAACAGCTAGAATCCGGATCAGACGCTGAGATACTTGGCGTCTGATTCATAATAAAGCTGGTTGATGGCACAACAATGGTTGCAATCGGCATGATGAGGGTTAAATGTTGGATAACTCTCTCAGAAACTCATCGGGCTGTTGATAAATCGAATTGGCGGATCGCCAACAAAACGCTTGACCAATCAGATATCGCCGCTCATTAACGTCATTCCTCCGACATTTTAGCGTTGTTTTTTTGTAAGCAAAGGTGTTTCATGATGCATATTTCAAATGATGAGCGTTGCTGCTGGAAAAAGTGTAGCTCAGAGACGGTCTATACAGCCGCCATATTGTCTGCAGGTTTCTGCAGACAATATGGCGTCTGTCTAGACCGTCTACCGGGTCGGAGATGATAAGAGTA
>JAULCE010728411.1:0-15363 GCA_032359355.1 Macoma nasuta | reverse complement strand
ATAGTTTCTTCCGTAGGACGCATAAAGGTGAATATTTGCCAAGATCTCCGGATTTTTCATGGCCAAGTTATGGTCACCCTGCAATTTCATTTGTTTCACTACTTTCGCTTACAAAGAATTCTTGGTAACGAATGGTTTATCCCGCTGTTAAAATTGTTACTTGTTTTTTCATAATTAAAAGGTCATATTAGTGCATTTTGTAATAGAACTAGAACTTAGTTGTGAGACAACAATGAGTTCATTTGATAAGACTCAAGTATTCACTCGGCGTCTCATCCGGATCGAAGCTGTTTGCATATGCCACTATGGATGGATGTAGGCAGTGAAGGGGTAAAAGTCACAGACAGTGGCATTTGCATCAATAGCAACGTCTACACTGCTTTTAGAACCTGGCAATTAATTTCTATTTACACCTTCATATGGTAAACACGGGGAGAGAACGGCAGTTCTTTGAACGTTTCAAGTCAAGTAGTTCAATATTTACTTATCATTGCATGATTTCTTAGATTCTGCTTATTGTTTAACCCTCTCACTACCGGAAGCAACTCAGCGCATGTGCAATATTTCGTCGGCTTTTTTTTCAAACTTCACAATATTAACTTATTTTGGGGGCAAAAATAATGGCCGAGTGTCAAACAGTCTTGATCCGGATGAGACTCTGAGACTCTGCGTCTCATCCGGGACCAAGATGATTGAATATGACACTATGGTTCGGGTTAGGCAGCGAAGAGGGTTAATCGAAGCTCTGCTTAGTAGGTTAATATTAATGCGTAAAGACAAATTGGATACCGACCAGTAACCCGGCGTCTCATCCGATTACCAAGGCGATAGTTTCTTCTATAAATAAAAGAATCGGATGAAAATCAAAACGTGGCAGACGACATTTCTAGCAGTCGACACTTGACAGCAGCGACGGGGTTAATAAGTGTGTCGATCGGCACGTTCGTTTAAATTGATTTGTTCAGTTTAAGACTAAGAACCTAAATCTAATCCTGTCGTCAAAATTCTAGTCTGCTGAAACTCTCGTCTGTCTCATTTTTCATCCCAGTCCAATTCGCATGGAATTTCGGGAAACTATTGCCTGAGTGTTAACCAGCTTGGATCCGGATCAGACGCCTAGTTATTCGGCGGTTGATCCAAAAACAGACTTGTTAACAATAAAGCTACTGGTCGCGATTGGCAGGATAAAAGCGTTTGCTCAATTTCCGATCGTTTCGTTTTTAAATTCCATTCGCTTTGCTTAGAATTGTTTAAATCGACATCTGAGTAGCAAACACCGTGGATCCAGATCAGACGCCGAGTTACTCAGCGTCTGATCTTGGTCAAATAGTTTGTATTAGAAATGGCTCATTGAGGCGAAACATCCAAATGTACCCGCGATGCAAACAATCTGGGTCTGCACAGCATGTACATTCGAATGTTTGAAGCAACAGAAAGTCTGTTTTTAGCATCGTTCAGGTTTGCAAATGCGCTTTGACAAAAAACTTTGACATTGTAATGCTTCTTCATTCCAAGTGCTACCCATAGTTTATGAAGAGATAACGCGCGGAATGTTTGGATTGCAAGTGCAAAAACATCTGTATCCGGAGATATGAGTAGAACTTTGTGATGTCCGTTGTGTGCACAATGAAGTGTATGCACAAAGATCCTCGTGTCTGCTTCTTCATGAAGACATGGTTTCAGATCAGGTCCTATGTCGCATTCATGTGAAGAATTACTATGGTTTTTCGGGTGTTTAGTTCTTGGCCTTCAGGAGCTATATTAAAGATGCACCTCGACAAGAAATAATGCAGTTTGGTTTTGTTTTGTTGTACGACAGACCCTCAGCAAAGCATAAAGTGTCCGTCTAACATCTGTTAGAGGACGCTTTGTTAGTTAGACTCGTACTGTATCTATTACATAAACACAAAGAAAACTCTGCAATTTCTTTGGAATTGGTGTTGAGCTTTGACATTTAATGCGGCTCCCCGATCCTCTTTTGTGCCTCGCTGAATTATTTAGGCTTTGGTCGAGGAATCTATCCACACAACGTCCGAACGTGCCGTGTCTTGCGAATTTTTAAGTATGTACAGCAAGAACACCCGTTATTCATAGTCGCCAAATATTGAGCAGGATTTAGAAAGCAACACGGAGATGTAGCTTAACCATTTATTTGATATGGAATGAGTTGCCTTGCATAATTAGTGTGGTCCAATGCAAACATCCATGATATTAGTAGTCCAAGACACTGCACATAGAGCTCATAGTCTGACTCTCGCAGAGAACGCACGTATTGCATGACTTTAAGTTCAAAGTTCCAAAACCAAAGCCCAGTTCTGAAATTGAGATACTTTATAAGCATTGTTACTGCACCATATCTTAATGTTCATTTGTTTGTCATTTTATGCAAATGATTATGTGTAATTTTGGTAAACATATACCTAAAGAAAATATAATGCTGCTGCTGTTACTTGGTACATGTAGCGAGATCTAGTATCATGCGATCTTTTCAATACAACATCGGCTCTACCAGAGGTGTGACTTCAGACTGCACAGGTATGATCATGCAACTGCTACCACCGAAGAAGTCTCCAAACCATTGTATTGCATTCATCTCTATATGGAGCCGTCCCATTATCACTACAAATCTTTTCTCACAAAATGTGTCTGGCCAAGCCCGTTGGATTTCTTGGTAAATGAACACAATGCCTGGTCCGTGGTTATCACGTGTGTTTGACCTGGGTGCAAATAGTTGATAAGCCTTTTCACAAGATTCGTTGAATGCACAACCATGGTAGTAGTAAGGGCTGTTTCAGTGAAAAAAATGCAATAGGGACATTTTGAGGCATTGGTAAGGGCTTGGCTGACTGTCTTGTCAGCATGATAAACGGTCAATGCCACAAAATCCTTAGGTTCAAGTTCCTCCTTTTCCAACAGTTTCGACAGCGTACTTAAAATACCATCTTTTTCTTCTATCTTGGGATATGGACATCACAGATGATTATGATTTTACAGGCCCTGAATAATATGGTCCAGTCAGTTAGAGACCGTGCTGTTGGAAGTACATCTGACATTGGACTCATAGTTCTTTTTTATGACAATGTCAATGTTTAGTCAAATTGGATCCCTGACAATTCCTGTTTTTTTCTTCTGTGGACAGCTGTCAAGTTAGTGTTGATATCCCAAATTATAAATCCACGACTCGAATGAAAGAAATATCGGATCGTTCCTTAAGATGACAATGTCTTAAGCAAATTTTTAACAAAGTTTCAAACTATGGACTATATCAAAACATTTCTTGGGCTTCTTAGCCAATTGATTTGATATAAATGAATTTTGCTGGGACTATCTTGCCCAATGATTGATACAAATAATAAACAAATAATATATTTACTATAACAATGATTCAATTATACCCCTAATAAAGCCTTACATTAAATCTCAAATGATTTAATGGAACCCCTACAGATGAGCCTTAAATTAACCGACTCAAAAATAACCTTTTGATATATTTGTTTCGTAGCTTCGATCTACTGCCTTTCAGCTTCCTCTAACTTTTATGCCTAACACCGAGCTCAGACCAGCAACTTCCAAGCTCTCTCGGACAACTGCTCGGCAAACGTTCGACCTTTAACGTCAATGTTACAGCCAATCCGTAACCTCTATGACGCACCGTCGGTCCGTTGTTGCTTCACAGCTCCTGCCTGGTCATATGCCTTTTGCTTGCCTCTTGGTCTCGACTCACGGACTTCCCTAATTAACTGGTCGATACAAGACTACCCAGTGACGCTTAGCATAAATATGGAAGCATGTTTCTTCTGCCTCGTGGTATAAGCCACTCCAGTGACACTGTGCATCAATCTGGACAATTATACCTTCAATGACGCTGTGCATCAATTTGATGGCAGTAGCCGTTCGCTAGCAAAATAAAATCGACCTGTACTCTATGGGAGTCAATTACGTTCTGCAATTACGTTTAAAACTAAGGCTATATTCATTAGCAACTGATTGTTTTCCTTTATCACAACAATGTTTTTCACTAATAAGAAATGCCATTGGGCTTTGTTTGAAATAACAATAATCAAATTACTACATAAAGGGAGGTAATTCAACTATTGTATGATTAACCAGCAATGAGCGAAACTGAACAGAAAGTGATAAGATAATCATTACCTGCCAGTAGTTACAAACATATAAAAAAAATCTTAAATTTCACAAGAATAGAATAGACATAGCTGTCCCATTGACATAATCTATATAATTCATGTGAGATCCAGCTTCATATGAGATCTTAAGAGTTGAACATTATTAACTGAGAAAATGATAATGCTGCTTTGGTTGCGACATCTGACGCTTGCTTTGATGCTGTATACTTGGTCCCCTTTAGGTCATTCCAACAAGAGCCAGAACACTATCTGAAACATTATCATTTTCACACCCACAGTGTTTTGAACCATCAAAGGCGTAATCTTTGGCAAAAATGTCCCTCCTCGGTATGATTGTGTACTGCACGTACCAGGTGGATGCTTTCATCATAATCATTACTGGAACAAGCAATTTTGAAAGCTTCTCTTATATCTACATTGAACATCAGCAGGATCACTTCCTGTTCTTGTATGTGGGCTCTCAACTATAGAATTAAAGACAGCCTCTCTATTTCAGTCGTGCAGTATTGACTTTTCCAGAATAATCAGGATCTTCTTCTTTCAGCCAGGATCCATAAAGTCTCCATAGATTAGACAATTTGAAGACGGGTAGTGCTTCATCTTCAATGCAGTCTTCTATAAAGGAAATCATCTCTCCCAATACAATCCTCGTCCATTTATTGCTGTGTGCGATTTTCATTTGTCAAGTTTTGTGTTTTCAGACAAGGTTGGTCAATGCAGTCATGCAGCTCAATTGACATCTACCATATAAGGCATGCATGACAACCTCAGATACTCTATCTTGTAACACATGCGCATAATTACGAACAATTAGATCAAATAGTGCGTTACGGAGTTGTTAGTCTGTGTCATCTTCATCGCAAAAACAAACATTGACATGTCCATGCCATTGAACTAACATTGCTCTTTCTAGTCTTTACTGGACTTGGTTCATACTCTATTTCTTCCTTTTCCTTCCGTTTTGGAGCACACTTGACATTTTGGTTGTCAAGTTTGTTCCTACAGCTATTAATCCACGCTGCTGTTTATTTTAAGGCTATTACAATACCTATCGTAGTCAACTTTCCAAATATCAATTCCTTGTGGTAAACAAAAGATTTTGTGGAAATTCTAGACTATTTTTGTAATTGTAAAGATGGATGGAAATAAGATGTAAACGGTTACTCTGAAACTGTAACATGGATGAACGACAAACGTGCATCGAGATGATACAAAATCTATTGTATTGCAGAATTATCTCATAGCATGTAGCTGTAAGTTTTCCACCAGGCATTGTCAACTATAACATTTAATGATAAAGTGTATCTTTGTTTTAAATTCTTATTTTCTGGCGGCAACTTTGGACGACATGGTTGATTTTAAAGTATACAGAACAGAGACTATGATTTCTTATCACTTGATTTGAATTCCTAAAGTGTAAAAACGTATGAATAGCTGTTGAAATCACGTCTCTATGTATCCTGAGGGCCGAGATATTGAAAACTATGCTTTTAAATGGCGGCCAATTTTAAATCGAAGATGGCGGCCAGAATTTGGATCGTGTGTCCTGATCTTATATGAAAGGGCATATAAATCTGGACTTGTGTGCAAATTTTCACACTTTTTTACATTATGGACGATTTTTCCCTAATCTTCTAGACTATAAAATATGTAAATCAACTCAATTTGCTGTTTTGATATCAAATGAGCCATGTCTTCGGAAGACCGAATATGCACGTACTTCTATGCAGGCTATGGAGAGTCTAAACGGTTTTCGCAATTCTGGTACGGCGTTTCTGCGTAATTTTAGCGTCCTGGGACAATGGACAAGTATTTTTTACTTTGATGTTTTGCCACCCAGCTTAGCAGAGCATGCTGAACTGGATTAGCGCCTATTCTGACATTTGCCCTGACTTTTTTCATAGCACCTCTAAATTATTTAAGTTATCAAATATATAGAAGATATTGCATGGGTAGTCATTCAATAAGGAAACTATTAAACGAGTTTTCTAAAATTGATAGAAACGTGTCTTGGCGATATTTTATCAATTTTACTTAACGAGTTAAATGAATTCCTTATTGAATGACCACACTTATTATATTCCATTTATATTATAAATTCAAATGCGACGATTTTAAGCGCAAACTACACATAACGTCACTATACGGTCATTTTAACGTTCTTTTATAATGACGTCACGTTCATTATTATTACACTAGTTATATACCGAAAATTATATCACTCAGTTTTATCACGCTGGCGACGTCATTCATGATATAAATATATAATCATAAATGACGTCGGCAGCATATTTAAAATGTCATTTTATATTTTTTATATATAACTAGTATAATAACAATGAACGTAACGTAATTTTCAATAGCATCAAAATTACCGCACTGCATAGCGATGTTATATGTATTTAGCTCTAATAACCATCACATTAGAATTTATAATATAAATTAGAATATAGCATTCGTGGTCATTTAATATGGAATTAATTAAACTCGATGAAGTCTAAGTCACACCAAGCTCCCGAACCGCCCTGGACCGTCCCGGACTGACATTTGGCTGCTCCGGGTCAGATCCGTGTTTTCGTCCAGGGCGATCCGGGGCGGTCCAGACAGTCTGGAGTCATGGGCCAGGATGTTCCATGGGATGGGCCAGGATGTTCCGGGTAACCACACCGGTAATTATAAACAGTTTCAAAATGCCGTGGTGATCCGGGACCAACCGGAACGGTTCGTGAGAATTATTTCAATCCAAGGTAGTACGGGACAGTAATAGATAACTAACCTCATGTCCACCAATTGGTGTGCGGTGTGCTCGGACACCACGTGATCTGTATCGCACACCCAAGAGACCACATGACCGGTAACGGCTAGAAACCATGTGACCGGAAACGGTGACACCCACAAACGTGACCGGAAAAGAGCGAATATGTCCAGACGCGAAAATGCATGAAGAAGCTTACCCGTGCTTTTTTCAAAACTAGCGCCCTTTGTTTGTCGGAACAATGATTGCTTTTGTACCCACGTATACACCGGAACACGCCTTTTTTTCAAATCTCGCACCCGAGTTTTAAACAAGTCACTGAGTTCGTAAACAGGGCATACAATCAAACGGATTTCAGCTGGATAAGCCCACTGATCATGGTCTACACTGTGTAACATTGTTAATTAAATAGACGAGAGCGGATGCGCTGTACAGTCGAAATCCATTTTCGAGTTAACATCAGCCTGAAGAAAATCCTTACATTATACTAGAATTGAAGAGTTTAGACGAATTCAGATACAGTATCATCTTTTAGCATACGCCAACTATTCAGAACTAGAACAAAGGGAATAAAAGCGTGACAAAGAAGTTGACTGCGCAGAAGGGCATTAGTTTGTAATAAAATCGATACCCAACAAATATTAAATGACTTCGAAATAGGTATATGATGATAACCTGGGTCTACAGGCTTTAGAATGTCCACCTGAAATCAAAGTACCGTCAGTTCTGTTCAAAATCATAGTAAATGATTACACAGGGTCTGAGTTAAACCGTTTGAGACTAGAACAGATATCGATTACTTGATATATGATCTAGGTACAAGCTGAATATACACGGACCAACTATTCACAAGGTCTACACTATTTACCTAAGTTTGTTTGATCCGAAAATACATCGGCTAATTGCTGTATCAAGCAGAGCCTGATAAGAAGTCGCGCTAAAAGTACATTTTTAACGCGGTTTTCATTATTTGCAATGTTCTACATGAAATCAAAGTACCGAACGTACTGTGGCCAAAAATATTTCGTGACGGTCGAGGTGTATGTTAAATGTTTTGGTCTATATCAGAAACCCTGGTAGCATATTGCTCGACCTATGATCTAGTTTTAAGCTGAATAAACTCGAACCAACCGCTCGATCCACTAAGGGGGAAGTGATTATCTAACATGGCAGAGTTTACGCTGAGTGTAAAAGGAGCACATGTGAGCGTTAAAAGAGGCTTAGAGGAGTGTAAGATGAAGTTTTATGAGATTTAGAGAGAGAGTAAAAGGAGGGTAAGAGAATAATTTTGAGGGTCAAAAGGAGTTAAGTGTAGAATGTGGGGAGTATCTTATAGGATAGGAGGGGTTATCGGAAGGTAATACAAATAACAAAGCACCTGCTCTGGTGTACATAGCATCGCTTTATTCATTAAAACATACATGGGCAATCTAATGTATACTTGTTATGCCATATATGTACACAAAACAGAGCCATGATCATAATTATCCTCATTCTAGAAGGCGCATCCAGATCGGCCTCGCTCTCTGACTGGTCGTCCTCTGACTCTATCTCTGGAAGACTGTACTCTTCCAATATGGTATCAAAGATATATTTCCTTTGTCCGATGACATTTTTCCAGGCTTTGTCCGGACTGTAGTCATCCAGATCGATCAATTTGGTGGCCGTCGTCTTCATGGCTTTGTAAACCGGGTGCTCGGTCCAGACCATCTAGTTTGTGAAGACGGTAATCATCGCTTTTATGTTCTTGCTTCGCATGTCGTTATAGACACGACTCCTGGCTTCCGTTTCAAACTTGCGTCTTTGTGTACTAGTTTCGTCACTTCCTCTCCGAACTGGTTTTCACACTGTTCGAAGGCTTTCTGAACCACACAATCTTAGGGTTCGTAAGAGGTTCACGTGGTACGCATATCCGTTTCCATTTCGTCTTGTTCCTCGGTGCCACTCTCAGTCTCGGACTCGGATTAGTCTGTTTTTTATGAATCTGCCTTCTCCTCCTCGTGCTGGGTATGTGTACTTTTCTTATGGCGTCTATTAAATGCTCTGAGGCAAATTACGTATGTGTACATATTGCTGGCTGCATCAAGAATGAGGTGGAAGAGGAAGAGGGGGAGTCTTTATTCCGGTCAGTTTCTAAAAATCCAGAACTGTCGGAGATGGGGACCACTTTCTTGGCTGAGGTTTGATGCGGTTTAGTATAGATTTTGCTATCCCTGTAGCTTTGCTTTTAAGCCACCTTAGGTCACCGAATGCAGTTGTTTCCTTTTTTAAGTGCGGCTATTTCTAAAGGGAGCTGATTCTTTTTTGTGAGTTCACTTTTAGCCTGTTCCACTGCCTGTCTGTTGCGAAGGTGTCTGTTGCGAAGATGGATATGATCGTTTTGCTCCAAACCTTTAACTCGAACTATCTCTCTGCCTATTTTTAAAAAAACTTGATCCATTTCTCCGGGTTAGGGACATAGTCTTTGGCTGAAAACATGCTAGAGATTTGTCTCTCACCAGTACAGTCCTACGAATAAAGCGACGAAGACACCTACGCTTATTTATACATGGCAACCCTGTGTTCCGCCTCCTCCCCTCGCTGTTGTTGATGTTGTTGTTGTCTGTTTTTTACGTGTAGCCCGAGCCTTCTTAAGTCCGAAGACTAGACCCATTGGTACCCCATGCCTTCCTCCCCTCCTCAGGTATAACTCATACTTATAAATACCAAAAGCGGATCAAACCGGTTAAGACCAGTAAAATGATTTGTTGATCCAATAAGGGGAATAATCTAGCATGCAGTGGTTACGCCGAAAGTAAGAGGAGCAAATATGAACGTTAGAGGGGGCTAAGAGAAGTGTCAGATGTTTAAGGAGGTTTAGAGGTGTTAAGAGGAGGATAAGAGGATAATGTTGAGGGTTAAACGGAGTTAAGAGGGCGGTGTGAGGAGGTTCTGACAGGACAAAAGGGAGGTTATCGGAGGTTAGTACAAATAACAAAACCTATGTCATGGTGTACACAACATCATTTTATATATTTAAAACACGTGTATGGGGAAATCCCATGTATGCATCGTATGCCATACATGTGCAAAAAACAAAGATCTATGATCAACATTTTTGGCAAATTGCCCTGACACATTGGTAAAAGAAAAAAAAACGTTCGATTCCTAAATCACGTATGTGGGGTTTTTTTTAGTTATAGTTTTAGTTAGTTTAGAATAACAACGCAGTTGCATTGGAGCCAAACAGTTATACTCACTAGCTCCTCGAAGTGGATTATATGTATAGTTTCCTCAACCCTTTTCTTGCTTATCACGCTCGATGACGCTTTTAAGCAAACAGTGTAGACCCGGATCAGACAGCTCCTTCGGGAACTGGCTGATCAGGGTCTGCTATTTTGTATATAAAGGAGTTGAGCGACATGTGTCACTTTTGTCATGTGAATAAGAAACCTAAGTTACATGTTTTTCAGTAAATGAATATTCAGAGTGCAAAGTTTTTCCCCTCATAACATAAGTTAATATGATTAGGTAAAAGTAGTTTGCTTAGAGTTATGATGGCATTATTTTGTATTAACTTTGTTTACTTTTGTTATATGAGCGGTAATTTGTCTCTCTGGTGAACGAACTTTGGCATTAACGGAATTAAAATTCAAAATTGTAAACGAGTTACCTGCATCTGCCACCAGTGCGATAAGGATTAATTTGAAGATTTCTATATATCCCCCGCACTCTTGGAACAATGTTTTATTTCAAACCTTGTTTGTTTTACTGCGTGCGTACTTTTAACATTCAGTTTACTTTTCATTAGTCTACAATGTAATTGAATGTTACGTATATTGAAATGTATGCCTTCACATGTTCCTGATCCTGACCTTTACAAGCCATCGATTCAACTTTTCAATTGTTTTACTTCGGTAGTTTAAACCGTAAATCAACGTTACGTTACGCTTACCGCTTCTTCCGGTAACGAATAGACAGGGTGGTAGCGGATTATAGGTGAATACACAAACAGTGGATGTAATTAGTAATAAACAAACGCACGTTCTTGAAATCCGAAGCGTTCTCAACCAGATATTGTATATTGATCCAACCTGTTGTTTAAAGATGACTTTATTAATAAATGAGTTAAACCGTTAGTTTTTGCCAATCCGAATTGACCAAGATTTAATTAGAATTGCATGTATATATTTATAACTTAACTGTCGGAGAGAGTTTATATTTTAAGAAAGTTCAAATACTGATTCCATATTTTTCATTTTTATATCAGTCGTTTCAGCTCGATAACAGTTTCGGTGTCATTAGTTGTACGTGACACTGATTACATTCGGTCGTATGCGCCCATTTAACACTTAGCCTGCTACGAAAAAAGTCGTATGCTCAAATTATCGTCTGCTTCAATTTTAGATATAATCCAATTGTCTTCAAATTTAGTGAACATTTTGCTTGAGTGTCAAACAGCTTGGGTCCAGATCAGATACCGAGTGGCTCGGCGTCTGGTCTGGATCCAAGTTTTTAATTATCATCGTAGCCGTTACTAGCAGGACAAGGGTTAAATCTTTAGATCTTGAAACAAAAAAAGGATGACTGCTTTAATTATCGTCTGCTTCGCTTTAAAAATACAATCTTCTTCTATTTATCCTTAATAATCTAAGTTTTAAACCATCTAGTCCATATTATACCGCGAGCTACTCAGCGTCTAATCTGGTTTCAAAAGGTAGGCGAAAAAATTGCAAGATGCAGGGCAAAGAATAATGTCTAACATTTCCTCCCTATGTATTTTTCAAGCGGGCACGGCATTGAATAAAATAATATGGATTGATTTAATCCTCCACTAGTGCGTTGGTAAAAATAGAAAAGGGTGAACAATGGAAACTATCGATAACGGAATCTTTGGGAAAGTGTCCCTATTCTTTTTCTCATCTAAGCATTCAAAATATATAATTTACAACACCAATCCGTATCATAATGCCCATTTCTTATAAAACTTGAACAATAGAAAATAGAAAAATAGCTATTATCTGTCCACAAAAGGATTGTTAAATAAAAGATTCTTTGCATTTATATCAGCTTTTGCGAGTGCTGAAAATTTCACTTATCACATGTGAACTCATGCAACTTGACCGATATCTCATTATTTACGACTATACTCATGATGGTTATGTTTGCAAACAGCTTTGATCCACATGAGACGTTATATCCATTGATCGGGAATCCTCTAGTATGAGTCTACACTGTTTGCCAAACCATCTTTAATGGACTAAATGCAGAGATTTGGGTCATGTTATGCAAGTAATGCAAAGTAATGGGCAATCGAGCTTAAGTTGTTTTTTTGTGGTGTTAATGCATTAAGTATAGGAAAATGTACGAGTATCTGTCCATTCCTGAAAATAATGGAGAAAAGGCCATGGGCCGGGTTTTCATTATTTTTCAGAAATGGCCATATACGAGAACTTTCACCGACTTAAAAGACACCCCACCAATAAAATTACAAAATGATCTACGATATTCAGCGAACTAATGAGTTTCCCGAAAATTATAACTCAAAATAAAACCAAGTTTCCATTTCTGAAAATTAATAGAGACTCTATGAATGGAACTACGTCACATGGGTTATTTTAATGTGCAGAAATAGGAGTGATGGCTAGTTACTTTCCATTAATGTAATGTATATATTCTATTTCACTTTTCTTCAAATGAAGCACACATATAAAAAACAAAGTTTATGTTTAGAATTGTCCTTATTAAATATTCAAGTTAAATTTGCCTTTACGGCCGCTCAGTTATTCTTAGTCCTTTACCTAATAAACTATTTATATGGATATAATACGAAAATGGCAATTTTGAAAGGTTTTGATAACATTGTGAAAAGTGGAACATTTGTTCATGATGAGCAAATATTCCATATCGCACAATGGTTTCAAAGGTCGTGTATTAAAGAGGTGTGAAAGGGCGTTTCTATGAGGCAGAAGCGGCTATTGCATCAAGTGCCTATGTTTATTCTGCTGTGCTCGGGTCACGTAATCATGAATGCAAACAAAGTTATAGTTACAAATAATTTGAACGAGGCATTTAAAGGTACACTATGACAACACACATATAAATATGTTTATATAAACAAACACTTTACTATCATTTATAATTGAAAATATTATAAAAAAAACTCCATCACTGGAAGGGAGAGAGAGGTATTTTATATCGATATTATTATGAGATATCCGTTCAGAATATATCTAGAATTTACTCAATATTTCGGTATGGACATGATTTTCTGAATTCCACTTTGCTTTCGTTGTTTGTTGACATTACATGATTGAACACTAAGACAATTTGATTATTTTTTTTATAAATATGTACATCTACTGGTTTGACAGGGATGTGCATTTAAAAACAGATTAAGATTCGTCATCCTATCATTTTGTTATATTTTACATGTGTTAAAATGGTTCATCATCCATATTGCATTGTTAAAGTGACTTGAGGTAGTCTATTCTTGTGGCGCAAATCTGAACATTCTATCTAACCCAGAGCGTGACTTTCTTAGGCGAGACTTCCCAGAAATATATGGGTGAGTACATTGTTTAGCACAAACAAGACAGGACTTAGCCTTAATGACTCTTCATAGATATTCCGTATTTTCTTTTGCTTTGTCGCCTCTCATCAATCTCCGGCAATGTTATATAGTTGACTTGTTGGCCAAATGTCTCTCGTGGTACAGGCGGGTCTACGACTTGTTTCAATGGTTTAACTACCTGAACAGGGGCGGTTTGAGAAGGTTTTTCTGTCTTTCTTGACATTTCCTCTATTTTGTCCCTCAGCGATTTCTTGGTTACCTTCAGGAATTCATTTTCTGCTTTCAGGTGATAGCAATCCCAGTAATATTTATTGTATCGTACCTTGATGTTAGCCTCTTCGGACATTTTAGAGTTCTTGGCTTTTAGAAACCTCAACTCGTCATCTAGTCTGGCATAGTTACGCTGCGATATTTTCAGTTCTTCCTCTAACTTGTGCATTCTCGTTTTGTAGCTATTTTCTGCTTCCCGTAGTAGCATTCGATCATCATATACACGCTTATAAGATTCCACAACAGGCTCACCGCCTGTATCAAGTTTCTTTCGCAACTGTTCGTTCTCTCTGTTAAGATTTTCAAAGCTTTTAACCATGTCAGCATTTTCTTTCTCTAGAACATTATTTCTCTTCTGTAAAGAGTTCAAGAGGTCTAGCAATCTAGTCCTTTCGTCCTTCACTGCTTCGAAATACTGATCACTGACCACTAACGTTCCTTTCTTGACCTTTTTCTTCCCATCTTCTTTGATCTTGTATATATGATGATCCTCTTCTGTTGGAACTTTATGGTTGGGTTTAGCTTTTAATGTTTTCGGTTTTGACGGAGGAATCGACTTTATCTTACCCCAAGGCTTTTCATCGCCAGTTCCTGTGAAAACGTAAGCATAGTTCTTACTTTTGCCCCATGACTTGTGCAACTCTTCCCCGCTTTCCTTAGATTTTGCACTTTTGGTGTACAAAAATCTGTTTGTTTTGGATTTAGTTTTGCGAGCTTTGTCTTTTGATGAGATCTGCACTTTTGTCAGGTAGACCTGGCGTGCACTCGGCACGGTAACACCAGCTGTACTTGCCATGGTAGCTGAAAGAAAAGATACTCGTTAGCTCTTCATAAGTCAACATTTTATCCGGTTCTACAAATTTGATAACGATTATTGTATGTAAACAGTCTGAATCCATATTAAGCTGTCCACATGCATAATAGTTATCAAATTTGTAGGACAATGATTTAGAAACTATGTCTGCAAATCTGGTGCAGAACAAAACTATAAGGTAAATTTCTGCATATTAAATCTTGAAACAGGATAGAAGGCCAACAATTCGACGTATGAGTTTTAAAATGTTGTTTTTTATCTATAAACTTCGAGAGGTATGAGGTGGGGTTATTTTAGAAATAAACGCTTTAAATTCAGTCATTTCTATGAACATAAATCATGCCGTCGTGCTCCTGTCGCAGATTAACAATCGAAGTTCTTTATTCAGTATATGTATTTGTTAGTGTACATTAGTACTGGAACATCGAGAGATACGAATGGGTAAAACAATGGAAGAAAGTGAGGGTTCGATCCCGGCCTGCGGCTAGTTCCGATTTTCGTGTGGGTAAGTCTTCCGGCTAACTTGCGGAAGGTCGATGGCTCTACCTTAGGTGTTCGCTAGTGTATGAAAGAACAGGTCGGGTATTTGGATCTTCCTCCACAAGTAATTAATTGGCCGGGCGTCGCGACTTGACTGAAGCACTGTCGAAGCGACGTAAAACCCAACAAAGTACACATTTACAAATTTATATTGTTCAGAGAGACCCTACTGTGCTAACAAATTAGTTTTTTAATTGCGTATTAATGAATACTGCATGTATCAGTATTAGTAGTTCAGGGGGCCTCCGTGACCGAGATGTTATAGTCTCTGACTTGCACTCCCTTG
>JAULCE010728300.1:0-15365 GCA_032359355.1 Macoma nasuta | reverse complement strand
TGGAGGTTTTATAGATCTAGTACACATAATATACCTTCAATCATATATTCATTTCGTTCGATTTCATTTCATTAATGATCAGCCACCACTTTAGTGCAAAAAAATATCTGCCTTCTAAATCAACATGCAGTTACCCTATGTTTTCACTTAAGGTTACATTCTTAAGTATTCTTAATCTTTAGAAATTGTGTAACCGATAATTGTTTTTTATCAAAAATACCTGTTTTCACAAGATGTAGCTCCAAGACCGAATTTTCTATTTGAATACAAACCTACGCCTCGTTGTTTCAGATTCGTGTAATAGTTACGCATTATACCAACTTAGAAGTTTTAAATCTGATTACCAAAATGTAGAACATCAACTAATAAAATATGAATACATGATACATCAAACAAAAACTTTACAACGGTCACATCATTTTTGAGACATTATGTCTTATCTACTAAAAATGCCGGTTACAATGATAGATATGCACTCTTTAAATTTATATGCATGCCTATGAATCGTTATGGTAGGGTCAAACACTTTTAATTGACCAATATCTGCGTATTTGTGACAAAATCAGAAGACTCAATATGAGAGCCGCTGATAAAATTGTTGTCAGCCACTCCACATAATGTATCAAATGACCAAGCGCAATATAGTTCACACTATTTGAAGCGGCCTTTACCTTTACCCCAGCACATATTTCTTTTGACGCCTCTGTCGCAGATGACTATTGAATTATTTGTCGGCTAATAAAACATTTAGTTCTCAATGACCAAATGCTTTCTATTCCACAACGTGTTCAAAGACATCAGAAAACGGTGTTTTCTTTTCTCAAAGAAATATTCTATATACGGTATACTTCCATTGCAATAGTGCAATTAGCACGATGGTGCCTATATGGATATCGTTAAATATGATCTCAAAACCTATTATTTAATACGTAAAAGTCGTTAGAAAAAGCAAATTGTATCGGCTCTGTTTACGAAAACGTAATAGGCTTATATTAGGTATAAAAACAAATAGATGAGTTCCGGCTTTGCCAATTATAACATGTCATCTGCAGAAATTATCCTGGTTTTAATCATTATCTTTGTTTCAAGGGTTATAGCATAACATAACGCAACAGCAATGCACTGAGTCACTAATAAAACAACGTTTTAACCCCTTACTCTACATGCTATGTTTAGACACAAGGATAGAAAAGGATGAAAACTTAGGTAAAGGGAAAGTAACACTATTGAGCAAAAATGTATAAAATGGAGTATTTGCTCGTAACAAAGAAATTCCTCCTTTCCGACCATATTTTCAATATTCGTCTGCTACAAAGACGCCACAAAGCTTTTCCGTATGGCAAAGGGTTCAATACTCAATTAAGACATACTGTTATATATATGTTCGTCTTGGGTTCGACTTAACCAAATGCTTATCAACAATATTTTATGTTGTGTTTGATGAAAAAGCAATTATTTGTTTGTGAATTTTGATGGCTTTAACAATTCTTTCCCTTGTCATGACGATTAATCCCTTGCTCGCACTTGACGCCCATGTAACAGATGAATAATGAAAACATTATAGAAAATAGAACAATAGGTTGTAATAAACAAATGCGGCATTTGCTGCATTTTATCTAAACAATTCAAACATGACATTCGCCTTTTGTCCAGATTTTCATCAGTTTTATAAGTGCTTTTTGCCCAGTTCGTAATTCTACAATAAAGTGTAGATAAATGGGCTAAATGGGCGAGATTGTATATAGTTCTAAACAAAGACGAAGGAAGAGCTGACGCATTTGAATCATTTGAATATGCATCATTTGAATGTGGACTTACTTGGGTTTGGTTTCATCGCCAGCGCTACAATATATCAAATAGTATCCTCTTTGTTTGCCCAAGTGCTTACCATTGAATACAGTTTGCTTTGAATACTTTTACTTTTTTATTATATAAAATGCGACATCTTTAATCCCTATTCTGCCAATCGTGACCTAAGAAACATTGTCAACCAGCTTTGGTCAGGATTAGACGTCGATTAACTCCGGATTAAAGCTGTTTAACCTTATATCAAGCGATCTGACGCGGTTGAAAAAAAAGTAGACGAGAACAAAAAATAACTTTATTAAAATTAGGTGTCGATGCAGTGAGTTATTCTTTGTACAATAGTTGCAACGTTCGGTTGGTAATGTAACCATCTAAAGTGTTACACACCGAACACTTATAACCCAAGCAAACAGTTTGGAGCCAGATCAGCCACCGTGTAGCTCGGAGTCAATCTGGCTCCGAAATGTTTGACACTTGTATTACATATTTTTGAACTTATTACAATGAATTGTTTCATATTGTATGTATTTTGCTGCTTTTTTACCGTTTTAACTGGAAGGCATAACACTTTCCTACTTACATTGACATAACGACTAACCATTGCATCCTTACACTGGTGCTTGAAGTATATACACATAACTAGCCAGGAAACATGTCGTCCAACATGTATTCAATGCTTGTCTTTATCTGTAACAGAAAATGATTCGCCTTGTATCTGGTTGTTGAGGGACTAAAACTTAAAACTAGAACTATTTTAAAATCTCCATATAACGACCTATCTTTCCGAACGGAATAACAAAATCTTGATATGACAAAACGCATACGCTTTGTTATCAATGTTGTCCTCATTCATTCACGTTCAATGCCTTGGTAAAATGAGGCGGTAGAAAAGATTATTTTATGAAACACATTGTCAGGATGAACAGGTCACATTAATTTTGTTCTTCAAAATCTCGGAACTGTTCAAGATTCGCCGTCTTTGTGATAAATTGATTAGTTTCATTTACAAAGCGACATATCACATTTTAAAACTGTTTCTAAATATAATAATCTTCTCTTTACCTCATATTTCTTTTATAACTGGCTTTATTTAGAATTAATGGTTATGTTCCCGTTTAATTTTAGCTTGAAATAAGCATTTGTATTGTTGCTGTACTCTTGTTTTACAGAAGCGTGTCATGAATAAAAACAAGTTGAAATAGTTGGTAAGTTTCATATTACTGTTCATCATTATGATTGCAAACAAGGAGAATAAAAATAAACAAAACAATGAACTAAACATACGCATTGGTTGAAGTTATTTTATGTCGAGTAATATCAGAGCGTTGGAACTAAAATGTATAAGACTGTCACTAGACATAACATGTAAGCTTGTTTATATCCTTGTTGTATCAGCTGTCGTACTTATCTCAACATTTGTGTTTGCAGCGATGTTCTGACTTGTTTATTTCGTTTAAAGCAATTTTTCAATTTCCTTTTTGTGATTTTTCCTTTTTATATTTTTGGGCGCCTTAACTTTTACGTATATACGCCTTTTTAGGCCTCCGTAGCAGATGACTTCTAAGCAGATTATGGGAAATGGGATATGTGCTCATACATGAATTATGTCAAAATGTAAGAATTCGAATTACTCACCCATTGCACACAATCACCATAAAGTTCAACAACTGTATTTGATTTTCGTAAAGTTTTTCAATATTCTCACTAAGATGTTAATACGCTTCCGCACTGTAGTTGGAAACTACACTAGGTTAGCGTTAGAAAGGCTGAAATAGCACTTCATGTTTTTGAAAGTTTCAGATTACGTTTGTGTTTGTATTCAAGAAGTTTCCTCAAATGTGGACAGTTTTCCTTCTGTGATTACCATTAGGTGGCCAACGCTTTTTATCGTCTCTGTAGCGCAGATGACTATTGAAACAACTGTAAAAATGAAGCTTTGCTCCTTATGAGCAGATGCTAAATGGCTACATACAATGTTTTCAAAGCAAGTTAATAAATGAAAGTTTCCTTAGCCTATATTTTTATCCGTTTTATCAGATTCTTTCCTAGACGATAAGCCTTGCCAAGCATTTTATGATGTAATTAGTTAATTAATAATATTCGAATACCTCCTGTGCATGCAGCAACTCTCCACAAAGCTCAGAAGCTTCACTTAGATGTTCAACAGAAAAGTTTTAATGAAAAAAGTTTAGAGGAACTGATGATGTACCTCGAAAAAGAATATTTTAATTAGTTTCCGTACAATAGTGGCAGGTGTTCGTGTTTGTTATTCATGAAGTATCAACACATGTGGACAGTTTTCTTTTATTAATTATCAACAAGTCGCCACGTACTGTAGTTGAATACTACACGAGTTTAGCGTTAAAAAGTTGAATTGGCATTTCATGTTTATGACAGTTTCGGATGACAATTGTGTTTGCTATTCAAGATATTTACACAAATGTAGACAGGTTTCCTTCTTTAATAACCAACATGTCGCCATTGTGAAAAGTACATTTATATCATAAATGGCGTCTCCAGAGTGATGTAAATTCATTTTATATTATCAATATATGACTAGTAATACAACAATGCTACGTAATGTCATTATAAATAGCGTTAAAATAGCCGCACTATGTAGCGCCGTCATATGTAATTAGCGTGAATAAGTTAATAAACGTCGCATTGGATTTTATAATATAAATAAAATCTTACATTCGTGGTAATGGTATATTAAAAATATACAACTTGATGTAAGAAATTGGACAAAGCTCATCAGAGCTTCGTTTTGTGCATTTTAAGACAATTTGTTTTATATCTTTAATATACCACGAACACTCGTGCGAGATCCTCTATGTCAATAGGGATTGATTACTTATTTTCGACAAACAAAAACTCTAAACAAATCGTAGAAGCTCAATTAAGATTTTCAAAAGATTTGTTTTAGAACAACTGATAATATACAATACACATATTGAATAAATTAGTTTCCGTTCAATAGTGACAGGCGACACTATTAAAGTTTTGCTGAACACGATATGTTAATAATTACCAACAAACAGTAAAAAAGGCATGCAAAACGAAATTATATATATAATGCCAATGTTTTGTTACATACGTTAATAAATCTCCCGTTGATGTAACTCTTTACAACACGGAATTAACTTTTTGACCATTAAAAACGTTATTGTAAAAGGAGATTTTGCTTGTATCGAGCAAATGCTACATTTCCCATATTTTGTTGGGGGAAGCTCAGAAATGAGAGTTTTCTGTTTTCTAAATATTCATTGTTATCCTCAAGAGATAAACTGAATTTATCGTATGATGTTATTGTTTAAGCTTTATATATAAGGTTTAAATAACAAAACATGCTTTATTAAAACTTATCCATATTTACAATTCTGGTGAAAGAAAGATTATATATAAGTAAGGAAATGATAAAAATATGGTGGTGAAGCTAGATAAAGAACTGTAGCATGCGCTGCTTACAAGTGAATGCTTAATTTACTTAACTGTCTTCCTAATTCGTCAGAAGCAATATGATGTGATTAGATGGACGAATCAACCATTTTTTTCACAGAAGCTCCTTTTATTGCCTCTGTAACTGATAGTTTTTATAAACATTGTGGAAAATGAATCATTTGCTCGTTACTCCATTTCTTACAATGAGTTAAATACAATTAAAATATGTTTGCTTCTTTGGATAGTTTCATACTTTTAGTTAATTTCTTTCTGCTTGGATAAGTCTAAAATAACTTGTAGCGGGAAGGCCGAATTCTTTCTGGAACTACACCGACGGCTTCTGCTCAATGTACCTGCTAACAAGAAAGGGAAATATTATTCAAATGTGTACGCCTTCTGTCTAAGCTGAGTGTGATTTTCTCGCATATACACAGTCTATAACATGATTGTTGCCATTATTAAAACAATTGTATGGCGGATGAACCAATATGATATAACAGGCGAATGTCTGATGTTACTGGCATGACAAATGTTAACAGTGATGATGTCAGAGTCCTATGTTGCTCAATACTATGAAGTATTTAGGACGTTGTGATAGAAATTTGAACAGACATAGTTTTAGTTTAGTTAATCATACATGATATCCAGGAAACAATGTTTAATCTAGTATGCCAGTACCTATGTAAAATACATGTAATTATTTAAGTCTAAAATATGCTGCATAATTTTGATAACGCCGGTGTCGCTTGAATGGTGCATGTGTCATTTCAAAACTGTCACTTATTATACATTAATCGACTATGACGATGGCGACTATCATAGACATAAAAAAAGACATTTTTTATTCATACTTTGTAACTCATACATAGTGTATCTCGTTGCAATTAATTATATGACTATACAATAAATATACAATGCCAATCAAGTGACTTTAAAGAATATATATCATAAATATTACTTGAACAACACACATAATGCATTTGATATAATAAATATACTCAGCTACGTCTTCTGTATTTAGAAATAAAATATTATCTCATCTTGCTCGAAATGATTTTTCGGTACGGTAGTTTATACTTAATTCAAAGTGTTTGTATAGTGTAATACTTAAACCATGTTTCAATAATCACATCGATTAAGATGATTTTGGAAATAAACATAATGTTTGAGATACTTACGTTTATGTTATTTTTATCAATTACTAATTAAAGTATCACAACATAATGGAACCCAAAACTTAGTTGTTATAGAGACTATTAAAGAGACTATCAGGGTTCATTTTCGGTATCATGAAATGTAAACAAAAACATACTTTATAATAAAACAAATACAAGGCTTATGGTGATTTATAATGACAATATTTTGATAAACTTTTCAAAACATCCTTTTATGTATCTGTAGCAGATGTCTATTGAAACTATTGAAACGTTTGTAGCTGTAACATGTGTCTATTATCAACGAATACAATTGACAGTGTGGTTCCATTTCCCTGATAATCACCATTTTAATTGCATACATATTGTCACTGAGTTTGAAATAACTTCATGATGAAATGGGTTCAACACAAAAATGACTACCATGCAATAACTAGACGATCTAGAATACAGTAATTGGAAACATTTTAGTGCAAACAACACTCACATGAAGTAAATTTGAATCGACGATGTCATTACACCTAAAAACACTAAGTAACTCTTAGGCGATAAGTTATTGTCTCAAATTATGCTAAAAATATATTTTTATTTCTGATTTTGGCTGAAATGGAATATGTGTGTTAAACAATTTGGACCTCAGATCAGGTCACACATATGGGGCCTGATCCGCATCCAAATTGGTTGAAACAGTAATGACATGACACAAATACGTTAAGTATTGCAAAGGTTAGGTTATTGAGAACAAATTCCATACGTCTGTACCAAAGTTCTGTCACGCAAGGCTTTACTTTAGGGTTTTTATCATGCAATTAGTAAATACCAAGCAAAATTATATTATCTCAACCTGGCAGTGCTTGACGAATAGAATAAAACGAAAGGTCGGTCCGTTTAAAAATGACCTAAATACCAAAATTGCCGAGTGGCTCTTACACCATTGTTAAACATGACTGACGATGGTGTATTTGCATCAGCCGTTACTCCACTGGCCAGTATTAGACTATAGACGTATTCGCAGTCAGAGTATATGATGCACAAAACAATTACGTAGAAGAATAATACAAACATTGTGGAACATTAAGCATTTGATTTCAATATTCACCAGTTAAAGAGGCGCTCAAACGCGCTTTTCAGGGGAAAGAGGTTAGCCATTTCCTCCTAACAAGTGTCTTTTAGCGTCTCTGTAAGTGATGGCTATTGAAAACATTATGAGAAATCGAGCATTTGATCGTAACAATTAACTGCTCTGTTTCCTACAATTATTTAAATACGATTCAAAACGGCATTTCTCTTTTTCCTAGATTTTCAATTTGTTTATTAGATTATTTCTTAGTAGTTAAGTCTAAAATAAGCTTGTAGTGGAAAGGGTTAGGACATTGCATGTTGCACTGCCAATACGATAACAAGAAGGAATGCGATAAAATAACCTAAAAAACAGCCAAAGCATTACGCTCTGCTTCAAATCCTCTCATAGAGCATTGAAATCAAAACTCTTATTACCTTCTTACTTAAACCTGGGCAACATATATCTGATAAGATTTCAATTAACGTGATTGATCTATGAAGGTTTATTTGTATGCAAGGATCAACACACTCTCGTATTGTCTATGGTACACGGGGAGAAGCGTCATTGTTTTTCATTTGTCGGCGGTTGGTTAGGTTTAGTGTACACTGTTAAAAGTAATTAAGTAAGGTGGTCTTTTGTTACTCCTTGTATGGTTTATTTTGAATGATTGTGTAATATCTACCTGCATAATGACTGGTGTCTTCTATGTATAAAAGCCTCAAGTTTCGAAAATATCAAAATAAATTGTTAGCTTGTGAATAATTAATTAATATATTACGCCATTCAAATTCATTCAGGAAGTATGATGAAGTGACAGGAACACAAATGTATGACACTTTTTGTCTTAACGACTGCCTAAAGAAATACAAGTAGTATTGAAATATGTTCACGATCGATTATTTCAGAAATCACAACATTGGTCTAGTTGTCTCTTGTAGTCGCATATTTTTATTCATGACGTTTTTACCCTACAAAAGTGTGGCCCGCCCAAAGTGTCATATGCTTCATTTCTAACTAATTTCATTGGAATTTGAAGGAGCAATTGACTGATCGATAAACAGCTTTGGTCCGGATCAGCGTGTGATTTAACAACCCGATGTTTAAAACAATGCCAACAGCCTTAAAAGCTCGGTATTATACGAAACTATTGATCGGAAATGATTATGAGAATGACGAATAAGACAAAGAGGTTACATAAATAGCAGACACGTGTTTTTTGACATATTGCCACGCCGGTGGTATTTCATAAAGAAATCACGTTATAAAAAATCAGCTGTTTTATCCGTTAAGCTACAGGGCAATTTACGGTCGTCTATACAAATTCTTAAACAATGTGTTGGGGAAATGTACGATTGTACTAGCTAGTGAGTTACGTTGTTTCCGAGATAATGATTAACGTTACACAAGAGCTTAGGGCAGCCTGTTTAACATTACAGATTGTTTGTTTATCATATAACTTTAATGTGTTTTGATGTGGGCGTTATATTGCTACCTACATTAAATTTATGGAAATCTTAAAAATTCTTTTATACAAATTCTTGTCATCCCGTAAATATAACAATAAAACATGTCTCTTTAGTTTTAAATGATCATTTGAAAATTCAAATATCAGTAAAACAATTCACAACCAATTATGGAAATGAAATTCTAGTGCCCACGTTGTGATGTAAATGAGTGTTGTACGATTTATGACATTTAGACATTTCGTACGGTATAGCCATAAATTAGTTGCAATGTTGAAACAGTTCGTCGGATCATCAAACAGTGTAAACCATTGTTCGACGCTACATTTGCATTATCTCAGCTGGTCTAAGTCTTCTCCGTTTACAATGTGTTAACCATTAACTGCATAGCTACGTAAATGTTCCATTTCCCCAGTATTTTCAAAAAACAACAAAAATTTATTGTGTTTGTTTTCATACATTTGATACATCCTTAATTCCATAGATAAGCAATTTGACGCCTCTGTAGCAAATGACATTTTTTAAACCATTGTGAAAAATGAAGCATTTGCTCATCATGAGCAAATGCTTCATTTTTGACAATATTTTCAAAACCATTCAGACGTGAAAGTGTCCTTACTCTTAAATATTCATTCTTCATCAGATTATTTCGTTAGGGAGAATGTCTAGATATAGCACCAAGAGCAAAATGTTCATAGAAACGAATTTACGGGATGTAAAGGAATCAACTAAACCTAATGAATGTCCTTTTCCTTTTATTCCTTCTTCGTTCTATTTTGAATTTTGTGTTTACTCCATATTTTCTAATGCATTGGAAATAGATTCTTATTTCAAACACTATTGAAATAGCTCTAAGGTAATGACGAATTCAATAAGCTGACACTCACAGCAATATATAATTGTTTCAGCTCGTTCCTGTGTACTCATGCAGCAATTAACATATGAATTGAATTTGTTGGTTAGGCAAGAGATGGAGATAATTGATTACAGATGGTTAATTCCCAGTACATTTCGCAAGAATACTTGTTTTTATCCCATTAAAACAATTCTCGCCACAAAGCGACCCAACGCATTCATTTATTCTATTGCAAATGCTATAATATGTATCATGATTTACACAATCTCGTTCAAAATATACGGTAACTATTTTTTCCCCAAAATAACTGACGTCTTCGGAGAAAATCGAACGATAACAGTTTTCAGGTGATATTGTTTCGAATCTTTGTAAAACTCTATTAATCGCATGATGCGCTTTTTATAAAACATGAGAATAATCGAAACACTACAGATATGTGCTTTGAAATAAGGCGGCTTTAAAGTGCCAAATTCATCTTCGCTCTGCGCCTTTTGACAGTAAATACAATCTGAGATTTATTTCTTGAATTCAGAAAAGGTTTATAGAGAATCATAATATTTAATTCCCTTACTTACAGCTAGTTTTAAATTGTTTACATTTTACATTGCCGATCGTGACCTTCTGCCAACATTCGGATGCAGGTCAGACACCGATAAACTTAAGACACGTAGATCATATCCGATAAGTGTCATAATCCCTTCACTGCCATTTGCGACTAAAATCACCATTGCAGTCAGTGCAGTCAAAGATCAGACGCCACCTTGGAAGGTGGCTTCTTAGCAGGGACTTCACTTGTTTGCCCCACAATTTAGTCCAAATTTAAGGGTTCCGACGGTGAAATGGATAATAGTATTGTAGTCGTTACAATTACAGACATATAGTATATAAATTTGAAGACAAATCCTCATACTTCTGATACAAGAAAAACAAAGTAAGAAGGAAACTAGAAAGATAGGTCACCGGAAAGGCGACCTGATTATATAGATAGTTTTAAAAAGACGCTGTAGTCAGATAAGAGAAAACTGGAATCAAGTCAATCCAGACAATACAATTGTCATGAAACAATGTATGCATTTTAGCTCGACGTTTGAAACTTTCAATGCTTGTTCGCCATCATTACTTCCATCAACAGGCAAGAGTACACAACTCTGGATTAGAATTTGACAGAATAATGCCCCTGTTTGGACTTAGAATGTGGGTTAAGGTTTTCGTACCAGATTAACTTTATCTCAAACCATAACAGATATTGCTTTGAAACTTGCCATGCTTGTTCGCCATTATTACCTCTATCAACAGGCAAGGGTATATAACTCTTGATTAGAATTTGACAGAATTATGCCCCTTTTTGGACTAATAATTTGGGCTACGTTTTTCGTACCACTTCACTTTTTCTCATAACCATAGCAGATATTGCTATGAAACTTTCTATGATTGTTTGCCATCATTACCTCCATCAACAGGCAAGAGCTCATAACTCTGGATTAGAATTTGACATAATTATGCCCCTTGTTGGACTTACAATTTTGGTTAAGTGTTTCGTACCAGTTCACTTTTTCTCATATCCACAACCATAACCACTGTTTGTTTTGTATGAATTATATCCTTTTGTTGATTTAAACTGTACATTGAATCTTAGTAAAATTCTAGTTAATCCCTAAAAGTCGAGCGCGCTGTTCTCCGACAGCTGTTGTTATTGTTTATATGTTGAAAGTACGGACACTTTTCTATTTTTATAAAAAATAAAGTGACATTTTGGCAAAATGGCAATTACGTCTCTTTCCAAGGAGACCGTTGGTACTAATTTGCATCTTATTCCCGATGTAATATGAGAAACCAGAATAATTGTTCCTGAATCAAAGCTCATTAAAAGACATGATTATATTAACTCATCTGTTTTGAAACTAATTAGAGTCGTAGTAATGCCGTTGCATTTTCATTTTCATTACCAATTTAATATATGCTGGTCACGATCTTAGTCTGCCATTAATCGCAAACTCCCGGCAATGAATATTTCTCTGCCATTGTTATCAAATAATGCAGCTCCACATCAGCCGCCGTTTTTCTAATGCGGCGTCTAATCAGGTACTTAAATATTTGCTAAATAGATAAATATGAGTAAGGGGTTAACAAAAAGCGTACATGTATTGCTTTGTATTTACTTTTATTTTATTTTAATGATGTTATCTTATACATGTCGCAGATAACAGTTTGACACCCTTCCCTACACAATGTGTGTTTAGACTAGTCCCCAAGAAGGAACCTGAAGAAAAATATTTAAATCTAGGCAAAAGAAGAAAACAACATTCTTGAATAGTAATGAAATGAGTGTAGGAAATGATTCATTTACTGAAATGTGTTCAATAGCCATAAGTTACAACTATTTACTATTACAACTTTTTGGCTTTTGTCAACTCTTCCAACAAAAATTGGTGCTGATATATCACTGTTTATTTATGCATATTGAGTCAAGTCGGTTAAAACTATTTTATCGAGTTGGTGCTTCGATAAAGTTCTTACATCGTTAAAAATGTAACGGTATTAGTTCAGCTCTAAACATGCATTCATTATTTACAATGTCTACTCAACCACATTGAGGATAATATCAAGACAATAAAGTATGTTGAAATTCAACATCAGCAAATGCTTTAATGTTTTCAAAGCCATCAGTAAAAGATGCAACAAAAGGCATATTTTTAGAGTTAATGGCTTTTGTCTTTTAAACAGGGTATTTAGCTATGTTTATCAGTTGTTCTTAATTTGCATAGTTGTTTGTGTATGGTTTTATTGAATGGTCACTGTGCAATTTTATTGCTGAAAATGACACATAACTGCCCATCTTAATTTGCAACGGGACATTACAGTATAACCTGGGAATACTTCTGATATCAGGATAGGGACTTAAAGGAAATTGAACACGTTTAACCCCATACAAGTGTAGAGAACTGTTCAAAAATAGGCAATTGAAGGCATATGATCAATATCTTAGGAAATCCCTAAAGCCTGGTGCTGATTATGTGTGATCCGATGTGATTATAGAGCTAGAGGAGGGAAACTTGATCAGATATAATATGCGATGTTTGTACTCATAGAAAAGAAGTTTCTTCTTAAACAACACAAACAACTTTCCTAAAGTGGCAGACAATGCCGATATTAAAGCCAATGACTTTTGAAGTCAGTGACCTCCGATCAAGACAAAATAGCATTTCATAAATGTTCCTTACTTAGCCTTCCAGTATACGAAATATTATATATATTTGCAACAACATAAACTTCCTATAAACTTAAACTCGCCACCAAGTACGCTCGAATTATGGAAGCAGGAAACACTACTATTTCAAATAATATAAACATAAGTTGTTCTAGCGCTTCAATAGCGTTATATAATGGCCATGGTGGCATACGATTTGTCTTAATAATCGAAAGCACAATGGTATAAAAACTTATTATATTTGTAGCGATATCACGAGCGCACTAGGCGTTGTAAGGCATAGTAATTCCATTTGCTATTTTGAGACTTATAAACAGTCTGCGAGTAAATGATCTGATGCAAAGGTAAGGCATATTATTTTAATTGCAATGAAATTATTGTAGGATATGAAGCATTTGCTCGTCAAGATCCAATGCTCCTTTTCCTACAAGGTTTCATCAACTACAGCGGCTTCAAATGGCATTGTTGAGCAAAGGGTTAAACTAACATTTGAGTTAATAGTGGGTTCTGTAATTCGTTAGTTGAACTAAGACAATGCGGAAGAGTATACAGTGTATATTATTGTTTGCAAACTTCATCAATGCCTGCAAAGCTAGTATTGTACTTTAACATGTAGTATGCCCCAAATGAATTTGATTATTCGTTGTCATTACATTGGCATACATTGCAAATTTGTAAATGTCTAAAATGAAAGGAAATTGCGTTGTTATTAAAATAATCCTTAATCTACCAGTAACAGTAAAGTAAAGCAATTCAACATTACCTGTTTACTCGGAGACAAAACTTATTTGAAAAAGGAGTTATGATGTTCTGTTTCGATTCAATGACGTCTAACTGAAACTTTTAAGTATATTTATCAAAACGATTAACCGAACCACCTTGCTACAACTTTTGTATTCCCAATCGAAAATGTTAATGCACCAAAATCGAATCTAAACCTGCGCCGTGATCGGAAAGTGGCTCATCCGTTACTTGTAAGTAAGGCAAACAAATATGAAACGTGTCTAAAAACAGAAATGTGTAACATATACCAATATGTGACCAATGTAGTCGCATAGCCAAAGCGCAAACGGAAAATATCTATCTTGAATAACACAGAGTCAATGTTGTGTATTCACAAACAAACTAGAAAGTAAGGTCTTGCAGGACACACCACGTACAAAACAAACAACCTACCCAAATACAAGTCTGGTTTGCGTTTGTCTTAGTTCTCATTTTGACGCTTTTCACTATATTCAGTATAAATAGCGATTTGTCTCCCTATGACATCATGGGTCAATATTTAACGTATTACTAATGCTTAACACGTTCGGTGGAAACGAAATGTAGGCATTTTTCGCAATAACAGCGCCTGTTTGCGCCTCTGTAGCAAATGATTACTAAAAATTGCAGAAATGTAATGGAGCGTTGGATCAACGACCGAATGCTCCATTTCTTATATTACTATATACCATTCCTTTTGCCTAGGTATTTATCAATTCAAACATATATTTTCGATAAAATTAGCATGTAAAGAAATTGCATAGCAAACAATGTAGTTCCATTAGTCATTGCCTTGAAAGACGACCGCCTATCTAGATCTTCACTGTTTGCAATAAATGTAATACAACTTATAGAGGTTTCATTGAAACAAACGCTTTTCAAACCACATCTGTGAATTATACATCCATCGGGTGGTAACCGAATAGTCATAACACAAAAACCTGTGTTGGCGTCTTAAAATTAGCTTAACAAAATGCATTTTAAATGTAGGCCTCTTTCGCAATAACAGCGCCTGATTGCGGGTGGACATAGCATAGACATATACTGTGCCGATAGTGTATTCTAAAATCATATTTCGACGAAACCTCATTAATTATCGCGAGTGCTCAAATATGAAATGATTAAGTAACGAAAGCTCGCTTAAGCTACGGTCATATCAGAGCCACGTAGGCGCAGCGCACACGTAATGTAGTATATTTTCATACGATAACATTGTTTTCTACGTGGGCCAATTCTACGTGGGAGTGGTCATATCACCTAAGTCCGGTCCATGCAGAAACACGCAGGGCCACGTTTAACACCAAACTATCTGTATGGATCCCCTGCTACGACTACGTGGGTCGGATGTGATCACGGCCTTAGTCTCGAACCCCTGACAATCAAATCGGGCGTAAATCTTGAAACCAATTCAGCTCACCTATTTGTCGAAGAGTAGTGCCAATCACTAATATGATTAGCCATATAGTAATATTGTAATTTCGCATTAACTCTTTCGGTGCCATATTTAAAATTGTCGGTTGGGACTATTTTCAAAAAAAATATTTTAGCGGAATAAATCACAGAGACGGTTAAATATTTGTTGTATATTCCGAAACTGTTAATACGGGACTAA
>JAULCE010728189.1:0-15367 GCA_032359355.1 Macoma nasuta | reverse complement strand
CACAGGCAGACACAATTATAGTGCAGTAGCAATAAAATTGAGGTCAATATTTGAGATTGAAATTTTGAGTTCGAGCACGATCTCGACTCGAGACGCTTTGTGAAAGCCAGGCCTGAGACTAAAACTATATGCAACGGTGCAATTTTGCGAAATTGGCAGCGAAAGAGTTAACCCTCTGTTACCCCACATGGCATTTTAGACTTATCCACAATGGCAGAACATGTATGTGATACTGATAGGAAGATGATCTAAACAAACGGACAATTTATTTTCTGAATTGCAATGAAACATTGTAGGAATCTAATCTAGACATACATGATTTGCAGTTTCTAGGGGTTGGAGGTCATACAGTGGCGCTCTTTGATAACTTTCTCAAGGGCGTGGGGTTATACTTGTTACCATGGCATCACGGGTTGTTGTACACGTACAGTCGATACTCGTTATCTCAAAGTCGATGGACTATTTGTATTAGTTCGAATTACCCGTAGTTCGAATTAAATTCGAACTTCGGGTAATTCGAACTTTTACGGATAGTGAACTAACATCGACACGCACCCACTTAGCAATGACCTGTTTTTGTTTTCGAATGTTTGTTCATGCAATTCGGCTTAACCGAGTCCAAAATATAATGAGGCTTGACTGTATTTTGCAAAATTTGATAATACTAGCATTGTCGAAGCGATTCATTGAAGTAGTTTCCATGTGCAAAACTTTTCACAGTGGGCACCCAAGGATATCATGATACATGTACAGTCAAACTTCGTTGGCTCGAGCTCATTTGGACTCTCGAAATTAACTCGACTTAACCGTAGTTCGAGCAAAACGATGTTTCAAGACCTAGTGCGTATGGTAATATTTTGTTGATAAAGTTATAAAATACCTTATATCATGTGTTTAATAATGCACATTAGTCAAAATAGCAAGCAACATGGCTGCAGATAAGACGCCAAGTAACTCGGTGTTTGATCTGGAGCCATACTGCTTGCTATTTGGAATACAATTTTGTCTCTCTGGGACTTTTGTTTCAGCTCGAGCTTAACGGGGTTTCGAGCCAACCGTGCTCGATCCATCGAAGTTCGACTGTATATTCTAAAAGGAAGACTGTAACGTAAAAATCGTATTTGTACAAACCTTTGCAAACAGCTTGGTGCTTGATCAGACGCCGAGTAACTCGGCGTCTGATCGAGATCCAAACTGCTTTGCATTTAGATTTTACTTATTCAACTAGCGAAAGTTAAATAAATATATATAAATATGAGCAGGCGACAAAAAGTACAGACGAAAACATCGCATAAAGTGTGTCGGTCTTTCAAAGGATATATGAGCATTGGGCAATACAAGCAAGTCTATGTCTAAAACTATGAATAGTTAATACTATTTATTTATTACCCCGGGCAGTTGGAGTCTGTACTTCAAGAAAATGTGTACGGATTCACCCCTAGCGTGAGACTTCATGATTCATAAGAAACCCGCACATAATTGGATCAACTGCCTATGAATAATAGATATCGCAGAGTGTGCTGCTTGCGGCCGACAGATCGTGATGTTTGGCGCACAAAAAAGTAACATGAATCATGCTGATTCCAATACCAGGACATAAAAGGCTGAAAGCCTCGGGTCCTGGTTCTTTTTACTTCAGTTCATGTATGTTATTGTAAAAGTGCGGCTGGCCTTTAACACTTTTAACCTTAGTGCACTGAAACACATTATTCACGCTAAATCAATCAATTAAACTGTGATTAATCTGTGTCGCATTGTTAACTGGTTACTTTGATTTATCGAATTCTTTTTTTCTCCACCAAACTCTATCATGTTACCACTCATTCGAATCGCCTCTTTGAGGCCTCAAAGAGGCGCTTCGAATGAGTGGTCACATGATAGAGTTTGGTGGAAATTCAGGAAATATATTTCAAATATGTATAATGAATGTACTTCATACTCAGCATTCTTACCATATTTAAAGTTATAGGCTGATCTAGATCAACATTGTGTACAATACAATACAACCATATTTTTCTTCCGGTATAAATAAAGCATGAAGCTCGATTTGTATGATGTAACTTTTTTAAAAAAAATCTCAAATTGGGCGTTTGCTCAAACTCATATAATATAGAATTCAGATGGTTGCCTGTGAAAAGGGAAGTTCTTTCTGTCTCTGATCTCTGAGTATATAATATTATGCAGCAACGCCCATTGACTCATGAAAACCACAAAAAAGAGAGACTAGAATCAACGTGTATTCTTTATTAGGCTAAATGTAAAGGAGATTTATATTAATCTATTAACCCCTAGCCTGCTGATCACAACTTCGTAACATTTGTAAACTGCATCGACCCAGACCAGACGCCGAATAAATCATTGAGCATGCGGATTCAAGTCATAACACCAGATTAACAATTTCTAAACTGTCTATTGATCGAATCGGAGGAAGTCTAATGTCAAGCAGATGAAATACAGACAATAATTTTGATGACCTGGTCATGTTACTAGAACAAGGGTCACTTTACGCGTGACCAATTCGAATATAGTTAATCATTATTACGATTATCATGTCTGTAGTAATAATTTTCAAACAGCTTGGATCCGGATCAGGCGTCTGATCCGGATCCAAGCTATTTGACATTCAGATCATAGTTTCAGTCAAATTTGAAGCAAAACTAAGAAGGATTAAATCCAAGGACTAGGTTAAAAATCAAGCAGACGACAATTTCGGCAGACGACATTTAGGTTAATATACAGTACAGCCCCATCATTGTACGAACATGCGTTTAGAAAAAAGATACCTATTTCACAATATCACTTAATGACACAGAAATGGGACAAGTTATTTACATGAAGGGGAAACTTTTAAAATCCCGGATTGATCATTTCAATGATAGACTAGGCATTTTTGATAAAAATGTGCGTATATAAAAAGCTGGAGGCAAATCATGTTAATTTATGGCATACATGCTTTTTAGGGGTATTGAGGTATGCTGAGCTCGAATTTGCTGTATGCCCAGCTCAAAAATGGCTCATAAGCCCTCAAAATGGCAAAATCCAAAATGGCCGCCACCGCCTTTCTAAAATTTATAAATGTTCATAACTTTTTTACTAAGCAAAGTAGAAACATGAATGAAATGTGTTTTTGTATGTTTTCTAACATGAGGAATCCAGTGCCATACTTAGAAGTGTAATAAAATATACACACAGTACAAAAAAAATCGAAATTAGTGAAAATATTGTGATTCAAACAAAAATAGACCGCTTCTTTAAATTACAAAACACACATATATTTATGAGGTGATCTTCATGTCATTTATGATGATATATGGAATTTTTGTACACATGTAGGAATACATATAAAGATCTCATGAAATGAAACACTGTATTTAACAAATAATATAAACATACACTCAGACTTGAGGTTCTTATATTCGTGACAGTAAGTTCAAGATGATACATGTTAGCATGATTAATTTTATGTCGTGATCACACATGGTTCAAACGTTAAAGTATGTATTCGTATTTGCATTTTGCATTCCTTGTTTTTATATGAGAATTCAATCGCGGTCCTCAAGACTGTTCATGTCATTGTGAATATTTCGACAGACATCATCACGTCTCTTACAAGCACACATTTCGATGCACTCCATGCGAGATTTCCTACAACTGCAGCGTTGTGCAGGACATCCTTTTGTACAGCCATATGAGGTGATCTCCCTACATGGTATCGGCAGCAGAGTTAGGAGCCGTGACACTAGCTTGCCATCAAGGTGCATCCATCCCATTTCAGTGACAAGTGGAAGATCAGGACATGGTAAATGTGCTTGATTTCAAACACTTGCTTGATTATGTGCTCGCATGATGTGGAACTTTGCTGCATCTGAGGTTGGTGGGAGAGTCTCATGAGCACGACCGATACAAAGCAACTTTACACGAGCTTTGTTGCATTATCAACTTTTGGCACGCCGTAAATCTTGCAGATGAATTTCTCGGTGGACATCACAATGTAATCAGTGAGAGAGCCCTTACCAAGGCCAACCAGATCATTGTAATGTTGTTGGAATACTTGCCAGGCTGTTTTTTACCGTGAACACTGAACTGAGACACACTAGTTGCATATTTGACATGATCATACCTGAAGAAATATGGTAACATAGTCTGGAAAGAATACAGATGAAGATCCCACAACCCATCCCGTTGTGCTCGGGTGAGTGAGAGTAGGGTACTAACCATGGTCATATACTGCCACCAGAATTCAGCGTTTGGATCATCAACTACCAGTGCCTTGGCAAACTCTTTTATGGGCTGTTGGAATCTTTCCTTACTCAGAGTTTCAACCATTTGTGTGATGTTATCCATATCTATAGAAAAGCAGCTATCAGAAAATTCGGCTCTCTATGTGTCGTCGACATCATCCAAGTATGTGTTAACTGGGGAATAAGTAGTTGCCAAAGTGCCTGCCGAGTGAGCTTGTGTGTTCTTATTGCACGCGCATAACCCTTTCCGTCCATGACATGTTGTGCAGCATTGGTTCCAAGAAAATCACACTCTACCCACAGCTCGCACCGGCCAGATTGATGCATATGGGGTCCTATCACTCCCAAAAAGTTCATGGAAATGTGAAGTTCCCCAAGACAGGTTATAAGTACGTCCTTGTATTCTGGTACCGACCACTTTAACTCCATTAGCTTTGGGAAAAGTGCCTCATCCACAGTCAAAACAACATGCTGCTGCTCCATCGAATTGGCGCAGGTATTATCTCAGTCATTACCTCAGGGATGCACAATGTAGCTATCTTAGAAATGTTGATTCCTTTGAGTGGCCCGCGTTGCCAGGCAGCGACTTGTGTGGCATGAAAAGTTCCCTTTCCATCCAAGGTATACTCATTGATGTTGTCTACGTTGTCTGCAGAGCAATGAACAAAGCAAACCTTTACTAGATTTCGAGGGACCACTGAACCGTTGTTGTCCATAGACTCCAGTGTCTTTTTAGCGCAGTGTCAAGTTTGATGACCTCCCGGTAACTCATGGCGTGACCTGCCTGGTAAACAAGTTTACCAACTCTTTCGACCGTGTTGCTTGGTGTAATGTGCTAGCCATTCCTATGTAACTTGTCTCCATTAGCTGTGTACATGAGGTCTTGAGTAATACTGATAATTCAGAGCCGTCGTCTGTTCTCGTTTTTATCATAGTCAGGTTCCTCATTCTCCAGTAAACGTTGACCACATAGTAAGAGGTTGAGGAACATGTACAGTCTATCCGGTATGCAATCTATAGCTCTGTCTGAGCTGATGTCTAACCCAATGGAATTGGGATGTGACATGTCACCACGGATCTGAAGTGCCACGTGAACCATGGTAAGAAAGGTGTCTTGATCATCATGCTTGAAGGTAGGGATGACTCTTTTCACGTCACTGTCATCTTTAATCATCGCCGATTCTGAAAGATGACATACTTGGAAGGTACTGTACGGGGTTCATTACAAGGCTGATCATGTATTACAACGACAAGCCTTCAAGACAGTCAGCTAGTTTCTCCTTGAACGTGTTTCTTCCGCTTAGAAATGAAGTTGGAGTTTCTACGTTAGCATCATCGGAAAGTTAGCAATATCTGTCCCAAACATCTAAAAATCCAAGATATCAGTTTGTTCTGCTGATTGTTTCAGATCTTGGCAAAGCCATGCAAAGGCTATGTCCGCGGTCTAGGGTGACATTGCGGCAATATATTTTGTTTCCCTCTCAAATTTGATCATGCAACTTCCGGTGATATGCACCGTCTGCAGCTGTGAGATCGTTGATACACGCTAATCGAACCCTCAGGACTTGATCGTACTTAGATGCGTCTAGTATCCGCCTGCTGACTCGCAGTTCTTGTTTAAGATGAAGTGATTCTCTCTTGGCTTGTTGGCAAAATATGCATTTCTTCCAATCTATGTGAGGCATTTCACTTAGTAGACTGATCTTTTGATGATGAACATGTTGCATGGATTTGAAGGAGTTTGGTTCATTCATCTCTTTCAATTCAGCTTTCCTCAAACGGTCAAATTTCATTTTGCTCATGTAACTTGACCGACAGTCTTTATGCCACGAGAAAGTTTGATGGGCACCTGTTTGAAATATTTTGGTGAGTCAATCAGTTGCATTTCGGAAATTATCGTTAGGTATTTTCGCCCGTAGTTGTCTGATATTATCAACTGACTGGAGGCTATCATGACTGACATTCATAAGTTTCTGTTGATTGTCATTCTGGCATATGATGCAAAATTGTAATTGAGACTCTAGCGAAACTGGTCTTTTTCTAGTGGAGTCTGACCCTTCAGCCATGGCGGCATCACTAGAGCATATATTCAAACAAGCCATATAAAATATTGGTAATACATGTACTTCTGATAGTTAGAAACTAAAAGGATACGATATCAGTTCCGTAAAACATTGACTATAACACTTTGTATATCAAAGTTTTAATGCAATTACACAGCACGAAGCATCCAAGAATGCAGTGTTGTGTAAAAATTATACGCGACATAAGTGAATTGTGTAACATTTATATGTACGCCGACATCAGAAAATCAATATAACAGTCAACATTTGTGTGTAATGTTAATACAGGACATGTCTGCAAATAATGTTTAAAGGGATGAATGAGTTATTTATTTGCAAACATATCAACGTGCATGAGTTTCATTGTTATTTCATTCACTTTGTTGAAATGGCAATTTTTGCAATTCCTATGAGAGTTAAGCAATTCTTTATGGTACTCTATCCCCAAATCGGGGTTTGCCATTAGATTCCTCATATTAGAAAACATACAAAAGCACATTTCATTCATGTTTCTACCATGCTTAGTAAAGCAGTTATGAACATTAATAAATTTTATAACAGCGGTGGCGGCCATTTTGGATTTTGCCATATTGAGGGCTTATGGGCCATTTTTGAGCCGGGCATACAGCAGATTCGAGCTCAACATACCTCAATACCCCTAAAAAGCATGTATGCCATAAACTAACACGATTTGCCTTCAGGATTTACATTTCTTGAAAATTGATCTAGTCTGAAATGTACGTTTTAACCTCAGAGTATATGGACGGTTCCTCACCTGTCAATCAAGTATGTTTATATAATGTGTTTTATCTTATCGTGGTTGTTGGAAAGCACATGGTAAATGGTTGACCTATTTTATACAAAAAACACATGGCGTTCGTTTGTGAGCATGCTTGTGATCACTTTGTATGAAAAGAAAAGCTTGGTATAACATGGCATATCCGAGGACAGAATATACCATGGGTATATTCTGATTGGAGGTGTATATGTCCTGTTTAAACGGGTCTGTTTTTATATATATATAAAATGGCCTGGGTCTTTATGGATGTTTGAAGAGTTGTCAATCAAGATTAGGCAAATATTAATGAAAATCAATCGCTGCATGCATTCCTTTTCATTTAGCACATGCTTACCCAGATACACACATGTACTACAATAAAGCGCATGGTCAATGTCTGTGGGTAAAACTGGACCTAACAATGGTAGGTGAAGCTTTTGTAAAGGTCACGGAACTATATCACTCCGTAATGATCACTTCTGAATTATTTTATTCGCGTCTTAATAATCAAACGTACATACACATACATTACATAATATTCCGAAAATAGATTACATCGATTATTTTGGGTTTAAGCTTTGAGCACGGGCAGATAATAAAGGGGACAATATTTATAGAGAAGATTTTTGCGAGAAAACTACAATTCCATAAGTTCATTTTTGCTAAAACAAATGCTGGTTACAGAACGTGTTACCACGTGAATGTATTGTATCAACATGAGGAGAATCAATAAACGCACACATTGCGTCTAATACTTGAAAAACATAAAAATTACAAACCGAAAAAAAGTAAAATTCATATTCCGTTGGACGATAATAAATAAGACAGGGCGCTATGAAACCGTCAATATTCACAAATTTATTTTTCAGGTAGGGTTCTTTGTCATTTTATTTGAAGGGACAGTGGGGTCCTCTTCTATGTAGAGTTTTGTCCAGAGTCTAAATTCTATATAAGATTTTGACCCGGGTCAAGCTTCTATACGGAACTATGACCCGGGCCAAAACTCTACATAGAATTATGACCTGGGGTCAACACTCTATATAGAAAGTTGACCCAGGTCAAAAGTCATTACAAATAGTGACTAAAGACAAATGGTGACCACTTTTATTGTTTTTGTCTTATCTTTTTAGACAACCAAATATATACAGCTATAACGTAAACATCCGAGATTAGTTTCTTTCATATGTTTTGGCTTGGAGCTTTGGACAAGGCTACTTACTTAAGGCGACAATATTCATGCGGACATATTTAACGAAAAAAAAACACAATTCATTTTTTTGGCAAAAAAACGTGGTACCAAGTGAATGTTTCGTAGCAACCTTAGGAGAATTAGATAACGACGCAAAAATGGTGACTTATACTTGACGATGGTAACAAATTACCAGTTACAAAGCATTTTATTAATATTCCGTTTGGTGATTACAAATAAGGCAGGGCACTTAGAAACTGTCAATGGAAGGAGAACGTCGGATCTTTGTAGTGTGCCCTGCCTGTCTTGATGGCATCTATATAGTAACTCTGACTTCAGACAAGTCATTGGGTACTTTGGTGACAGTAGAAAAAGAAAATACTTCACTTTTTATAGGTCTATGCTTTACATGTACGTTACAACTGGATTTGCCATCAATTTTGGTGTGGAATAGTCTGACAGGGGTACCTTTTTATTAACTATGTACGTTAAAATTGGTGATGATGTGATAAAAATGAGGTTTGGTGCCCTATTTTTAATTCGTTGGAGTAAAAAGTATCAGAGCACTGCAATAGAAATTCTAATTGAAAATGTTTTAAACAGTGTAGACATGCACATGTATCAATTACTGTGTTCAAACAATGCGTCTGATTCTGGAATCAATCGCTTGCCGTATTAAGCAACATATTTGCAACTCATTTGCATTGATTCCGACAAGTAGCTAGCAGTGTAGATTCTGATACAGGTTTTACGCCACACGGTGGACGTAGAGGCCGATCTTAGGCTTTTATCGGTTACTATGTTTTGAGGTATTATTTCGTACAATATATCCGATGTCTGTGCAAAATGTTCTTTATTCACTGCAGACTGCAGGAAGTATGCACCCTGATCAGATGTTTCGTTTCGATGCAAAATGTGTAAAACATTAAATAGATGTGACTCATTGATGCAAATTTAAGGTAGTATATACGTACCAAAATTCAAACCTCTACACCAAACGCACTTTGAAATTAGATCACTAAAGTATATGTTAACAATCGGAAAAGAATCATTTATATATGCTGAAGTGTAAAACACCACAGGTTAAACTTTTCCCCATAGACATACATTTATATCTCTGATTAAAAGTTCCTATTTACAATAATTCTCACAAAAATCGTTCCAAGTATGTATCACGTGAACCAGATATAATTGTTGAATCCAATAGTCATATTTTATATGTCCTGCATGTCAGGCAGGATATTTTGAAATTTGCCGTGCCCTGAATAGTATTCTCACTTCCAATACGGTAAAAAGTGTCTGTAGTTTAATGCTGAATCACACTTGTTCGGTTTCATTTTAATGCTGTTTAATAGTGTCGATTGTTGAAGAAAGTTATCTGAAACTGCTGACACTTCTCAAGTTCAATGTTACTCATAAACAAAAATTGCCACTATATTATCAGTTATTTCTGACTTATGTGGTACAAATTGTTAGCGATTTTTGTGAGAGTAAACATCAGCGAGAACGTTTTATCAGAGAGAGAAAAGCGTGCAAGTCGTTGGGGAAAAGTTTATCCTGCGTTTCTCTTTCGCTTCAGTACGAGTATATATACTGAGCCAAAAAAGAAAGTACGCATCTTTATTTTTGGAATTATTTCCTCAATATTTATAAAATATTATAAAATATTTGTCAAAATAAGCTATACATAATGCATATGTATATGTTCGTTGAAATACCTGTCAAAGTTGGTTTTACCAATTATCAGCATAGCGCTTAGTTGAAAGGCAAGGTTAACTTTATCCAGGCTATAGTGTATTAATTATATGTAAAAGCCAAAAAACTTTTCTGACTGAAGAGGTTGGTGTGTCATGTACCAAAATTATGTCGTTATAACCTTGACATTTGACCCATATATATATATATAAAGAATCGTCCGGTCATACTTCCTGAAATATAATATTCCTGTCTAGAATCCACCTTTTAATATTTGTAAAGATCTTGGTCAGGCAGAGTGATGTGAACTAGAACACATAACTTTGTGATTGCATCTCTATCGAGATGTAAACGAGCGAACCTGAAGCAGTATGGATACAAATGCCATATCGAATAACTCAGAGTGTCATCTGAGATAAAAACTAGAAAAAGTGTCCATAGGACACAGATGCCCCCCTCTTCCGCTTTGTAAAAAAATGCCATGTTTTCACAAAAATGGCCATAATTCCGAAATGACTCTAGTGATTTCCATAGCTGTCGAACTTGATCAAGATATTATGGCCACAAACATGTGTGTAAAGTTTGTTGAGAATTGGACACATATTTTTCAAGAATTAGATCATACAAAATGTTTGGGTAAAACAAATGCCATATTTTCACACAAAAAATGGCCGTAACTCCGAAATTACTGAAGTGGTTTCCATCGTTATCGAAGTTGATCAAGATATTATGGCCACAAACATGTGTGTAAAGTTTGGTGAGAATTGGACAAACACTTTTTAAGAATTAGATCATACAAACTTTTCGGGTAAAAAAATGCCATAATTTTCACAAAAATGGCCGTAACTCCAAAATGACTGTAGTGATTTACATGGCTGTCGAACTTGATCAAGATATTATAGCAACAAACATGTGTGTAAAGTTTGGTGAGAACTGGACAAATGCTTTTTAAGAATTAGATCATACAAACTTTTCGGGACGTACGGACGTACGGACGGACAAGGGCAACTCTATATGCCTCCACTTTATGGGGGGCATAAAAATGGCGATCTTATATACTTTTCACGTTAAAGGTGTAGTGTCAGTCAGTAAAAACGAGCAATCGAAACTACATAACTTCCTAGTTATACATCCTTTGACGGACAAGCAGATAAAATGAAAACGTGTTTTTGAAATCCACTGGCACTGTATGAATTTGACTATGGTACAGCTAGATCGTATCTTTTTCTTTCTTTTAATCGACCTCCATACACCGTAAATCATCGGTCGAAACAGAAAGTACGAAAACAGTCATGGTAGATCCTTACAGCATGTGTCGCAGCAGTTCATGTAACATGTCCGAAATCTTCTTCAAGTGGTCGGAATGGCGACGAAACATTAAAAATGGTTAGCAGGAAGTAGTACATGTCGTGGATGTGTGGAAAGGCTAGTCGTGCGACACTCTTAAAATCGTCTAGTGGTGTCGGACATTGTCGGGCGTTTGTATTTTACGCAGGCTTACGACAGTCAAACGACAATGATACTACTAACCCACGGTTTTCCCGATGTTTGTTATGTGACTTGGGGTAAATGCCGTATGTTCACTTTGTGAACACGCCTTAACAAAAAGGGATGCTGACAGCGCAGAAAATTAAAGCGGTGCACTGCTTGCTATGTCATAAGGTCATTTTCCTAGTAATTCCGGTAATCTTTCTCAAGATAATTTCTTTCAGGTGAGCAAAAAATCCCGGGAAGAAATGACTGCCCGCCAAATTACAATTGCGCTGAGCAATTCTCAGACAATCTCAGAGACGATGTCATCTTCAACCCAAATATTGGCGAGCGGGTCTACTATAGAGTAAATCCGGCCCTAGCCGCAGGCACCAGCTATCTTACCTCAGGATTTTTCAGGCCGGGAAAATGTATTGCAATAAACAAAACATGTACAGGGACAAGTTATTCCATCACTGATGAACAATCAGCTCAAGTGCATAATGTTAATAGACACCAGTTGAGACAGTGTTGATTTTAATGGGATCTCTGGTCATAAATGCTACTTATCAAATAAACCTAAGTTGCACATATTAAGCAGTAGTTGATTGTAGTTGTAAGTGTATTTTGAACTTCAAGATTAAACCCATGATTTTGCCGCGGTTTTAACTAAATTGTTTTCAATATTTTTATTATCTCCCTAATAGTCTCTATGGAGATCATGTATGCCAATACCCTACGTTGGCTGTATTTTGAATGTAGTTAGTCCTAGTTGACCGTCCTTGACCCTACTTGACATCAGTGTTTACACTCGATCAATATCGTAAAACTTAGTTTTCTGTTTTTATGCCCCCACCACTAAAAGTGGGGGGCATATAAATTTGCTTTTGTCCGTCTGTCCGTCCGTCCGTCCGTCCGTCCCGAAAAGTTTGTGTCACGCATAACTCTAAAAGCATTTGTACTACAGACTTGAAACTTTATGGATGTATTATTCAGGGTGTGAACATGTGCACCTGGGTATTTTCATCCACCCGGAATAAATATTTACGGAGTTATGGGCCTTTATGTGAAAATATTGACAAAGCGGTAGTGGGGTTACCTGTGTCCTATGGACACATTTTCTAGTTTAAAAAAATTATCAAAATTGGAGTTATTTATTCTTGCTTATCCTGTTCCCTGGTGTATGACATTGGCACATCTGCAGGTGACTACTAGCCGGTTCGATTGGGATCTTCTTGGAAGAGAATAGAGACGGTAGAAGAGCTGTCAACAGCGAGATAATTTTGCCTTGATGAACTCATATTAGATAAGAACGAAACTCGGTTATAAAATTAGCAGTTTAATGTAGCCGCATTTAAGTATTTGATGCAAACGAACAGCAACGTACACGCCTATTTGAAAGTGAAAGTGCACAAAACTTGTTTCTTTGCCTGCTTCTGCCATTTTGATTTGTCTTCTCTGCTGTCTCTTCCAAATATCGAGTGTAATAGGCGGCAGACTTCCTAAAACAGAATACTGCCAATTGAATATTTTAGAAGAGGACTTCTGAAAGCGGAAGGTCTACCGGGCTACCAATCAAACCGGCTATATGACTTGCAGTGAATTGTGATCTGGGTAAAAAGGACTCGTGACGATTGTAATATATATAGTTCAATATTGTGTACAACACAGTTGATGCTTTAACAGTTTAATTGCCAGTTGTTGATATGGGGCATCCAATATTTTGGGTCTTGATAATGTGGTAGGACTGGTTCTGTGTGGATCCTATTCCTATAGTTAAATATTTGGTATATATGGCTCTGTTTAATATTCCAAGTAACTCTTGGTCTTGATAAGTTTTAAAGATTGTTTTATATCATTCATTAAGTATTATATGTAAAGTAACATCAAATGGCACTGTGATCAGTATCTACACTGCTCAAGTTGCACCCCATTAATAAGGTGACACCAAATGCATCTACTGATTTCTATATAACAGTTGGCAAAACGTGTTAAAGCATCTAATAGTAATGTGATATATACTAGTGTTCTTCTACTAACCTTTTTACCAGTCACCAAGCCATATCAATGGCGTGGTGCAAAACTATTAAAACGCCTGTGAAGAAATTAAAATAGTTTTGCACCAAGCCACCGATATTCAAGTCCCTTTTACTGAGGCTATCGATATTCAAGTCCCTTTTACTGAGATGGTCATTTACAGATTTCACTAGCACCTGAATTGGTAAAATAAATGGGATAAATTATACACCCCTTGTAAGGGGATGATATACTGGTATCAGCTTGTCTGTCTGTTCGTCTAGACAGTCGTGTCCGCTCTGTAACTTCTACATCCATGCATGGATTTTTAAATGCTTTGGCTTGAACATTTACCAGCCACCAAGCCATATCGATGGCGTGGTGCAAAACTATTAAAACTCCTTCACATTTGTGAAGAAATTACAATAGTTTTGCACCAAGCCATCGATGTTCAACTCCCTTTTACTGAGGCCATCAATATTCAAGTCCCTTTTACTGAGATGGTCATTTACAGATTTCACCAGCACCCGAATTGGTAAAATAAATGGGATAAATTATACACCCCTTGTAAGGGGGGGATATACTGGCATCAGCTTGTCTGTCTGTAGGGATGTCTGTTCATCTAGACAGTCGTGTCCGCTCTGTAACTTCTACATCCATGCATGGATTTTTAAATGCTTTGGCATAAACATTCCCCACAACAAGAGGATGTGCATAGCGTATAGTTCAGGCATGTTGGTCGAAGGTCAAGGTCAATTGTGTAAGACCTCAAATTCCATCTCTGCTCCTAATCTTTCAAACCCCTTGAAGGATTTTGAAATGCTTAAGCACAAATCGATGGCTGGGTGCAAAACTGTTGATTCCTTCACATTTGTGAAGGTGTTACAATAGTTTGGCACCAAGCCAGCATAATGTTCATCACTGCAAGATGATGTGGAGGGTGTATGACCCAGACATGTGTGACAAGGTCACAAATGAAGTTGAAATGTCTTGGCCTCAAATTTCATGTCTGCTCCATATCTTTCAAACGTCTTGAAGGAGTTTAAAAGGCTTTAGCTCAAATGTTCACAACCACAAGAGGATGTGCAGAGGACATGATTCAGGCATGTGTGACAAATGTCAGGGTCAAATGTCTTAGCCTCAGATTGTGAAATGCTTTGGCATAAATGTTTACCACAGCAAAACAATGTGCAGAGTTCAGGCATTAATGTAAAAGGTCAAGGTCACAAAGCAAGGTCAAAGTTTAATTCAATGTCAAGCTTTTTGTAGGGGGTTGTCCAGTCTGCCAATGGTGACAGTTCTAGTTAGAATCTGAACCAGTGTTGTGTGATTCTTAGCTCTATTCTATAGAGAGCTGTTGTAAAATCCCTTGTGTTGTTTTTGCACCAGAGGCCATTTCTAGTAAACAATGGTTTTGCAATAAAACTTCTTCCACTACGTCATGGACATTATCAGACCCTTCTTGACAAAGGTCACCATATATAGGCCAATTATGACATAATTATTCCCCTTTATCAACTTGAAAGGTTTTTCTTTGATGGCTGTTTCACATAAGAAATTGTCTAAGCTATGGCCCATAAATTTTCACAAACACATGTTAAGGGCTAAATGACTTGTGGTAACTTCCTATAAGCCACCAAAAGTGAGCTTGGTTAACTTTGTCAACTCCAAGAAACTAACTTGAGAGTTAAGTAGAAATTGGATCGGTGTATCAAATAGTTTGGACTGGTCTATAGTGTTTAGAATTTATATTTACAGCAGAATTGAACTTAATGTACAGTAGAACTTCGATGAGTCGAACTTCGATAAGCCGAAGTTCTCGGTGTGTCGAAGTTTTGCCAAAGTCCCGACATGTCTCTCTATATAATCTATATGAAAAATCATGTATGAGTCGAACTTTTATGTGTCGAATTAT
>JAULCE010728188.1:0-23884 GCA_032359355.1 Macoma nasuta | reverse complement strand
ACGGTTTTACCAAATACATGGACAATTTTAGAGGGGGCGCGCGCCGGGTCCGCCCCCGCCTGAATCCGCCTATGCATTCAGTTGCAAAGAAGAACAATTGTTCGATTTTATATATAGCAATTAGTGTAGACTAGTTTACAATTATAATAAAAAAAGTGTCGAAAACATTATTATTATGATCTATCTTTTAATGATGAAATATTTATTTGCAAATAACCCTTAATGCAGTCGTAGTCGCGGTATGCTATTTCATACTCGCTCAAAAAGATTGAGTATATGAAGATTATGAATCATATATTGGAGAAAAGCCAACATCAATTTCCAATGGGATTGATAAAAGAGTGGCACCTTAAGCATTTGTTCATTTTGAGCAAAACTCCATTTTTACTATGCATATATCCATACTTGGTCATCTCCTGCAGAGGCATCAAAAGGCTTATCTTCGGGTTAAAGATTTCTAGTGAGATATTGTCTTGTGAATCATATTAGCCAAGCAAATAATTACATATCTTTCTTTGACTGGTGATAATTAACTTCAAATTTGATTCGATCATTTATTGAATGTCAAATAACGGCTAGATTACGACCATGGTTATCAGTATTAGGTCTTATCATTATGTTCACCCCCACTCTCAGCGAGCTGTTGACCCTGTAGCTCTCATTGACAATTTAGTGTTTTTTTAGTTTTAGTTGACACGAGCTCACAAGATATACTACAACACATAATGCTGTCAAGACCAATGACATTATTGTTCTACCGAAAACACCATTTGACTCTTTTACTCAATTTAAACAATTTCAGTGCAGGAAACATGTGTTTTTTGCAAACAATCTAGATCTAGACTCGACTGAAAACCTCTGTATATTGGTTGGTGTGAATAAAAAGTAGAATGATAGAAGACTTTCTGTCCTTTTGTATCACCGTGGGTTAAATTGGTGTGGATGTATCGATCACTGTGACGGTCGATTGGAGAGTAGGTCTTACGATCGTCAGACGGGATGAACTTCAATAGATAATGGTAGAAGAGCTTGCTATATGAACTTTATATATACTTAACCCCTGGCAGGTTGTGCACATGCGCAATATTTGTTCTAGTTCCGTTATAGTTTTAACACACTCCACCGACTTTTGGTTAAACCATTGGCTGAGTGTCAAATAGCTTTGATCCGAATGAGACGCCGAAAATCTCGGCGTCTCATTTGGATCCAAGCTGTTTGCATATATAACTACACTCGGGGTAAGGCAGTGAACGGTTAAAGAAAAAGGAAACGCAACTATTGTAAATTTGAAATACTGCATGAAGGTGTATGCCAGTTTCTTGAAGAATATTTTGTGCAAGTTTTCAAAGGCTCATTTCCCTTGACACAATATTCCTTCATGACTGGGTTGTCAACCCTTTTCTGGAAACTGACGTTATCCCTGATTCTCAAAACTAAAACTAAATAAAATGGCAAAATACGTGACTAGATGCTGGAATAATAGCGCTGAAAAAGAGCTGAGTCGGCGCTTTTTTATAAGCCCGAGTGGCCCTTTTCGCGTGACGTCGGCCATATTTATACGCAAAACTGTCCATGTGCATGATATATAGCCCTTTACTGAATATTCTATTTTTATACTTATTTTTAATGAAAGTATATGACATATTTGGATGTTATATAATAGAAGGAAAATATAAAATGTCGAATCATGTGGTTATGCAAAACATTAATTTGAGGAAATAAAGCATTTGCTCATTTTAAGCAAATGCTCCATTTCTTACAATGTTTTCAACAGGCATCTGCTACTGAGGTGTCAAAAGGCGAAAGGTGTTAAATATAGAATATGCACACGAAGGTTTAGATCTATGCCCGAACGGAATGAATCTTATAAACAACATAGGTATCTAGGCAAAAGTTAGATATCATTGAAAACATTGTAGAAACTAGAAAACTTACTCGTAACAATCAAATACTCTTTTTTAAATGTTGTCAATTGTCATCTACAACAGGGGCACTGAACATTTCTTCTGTGGAATAAAGGGTTAACTTCCAGGATATGCTACAACTTAATTGCTCGGTTTGCCGTGTTCAAGTCGTAAAATACGCGCGTGCTTGCTTCGTTACATTGAGTAATGTTCCGAATCGGAAATGGTTGATGACTCATCAACACTTTTCTGAGAAACTAACACTTGCAATGTATTTTCCGTTCTTGGAAAATCGCGTGTAACATACAATGACTATTTCACGCCGAAGTTGCAACGTCGTGACGATTGGACGTGTTGATATACTATCAATTATCGCTTTTGAGCCTGTTTCTACGACCTTACATAGATAATTTTAGAAGTAAATGTTCTTTTATTGCCATCTGATTTGAAGTCGTATACAATTTTATTCATCGATCGTTTGCGAATAAATTGTGCAAATATATATGCACTCATACCACGGAGATAAATCGTCAATCTTTCAAATGATTATTTTCCATCGACAAAATACTCCTTCATGACTGGGTTTTTGACTTTTTCTGAAACCTGATGTTCATATTACCTCCTTAACTATTGAATTAAGACTTATCTTTAGATGATTGTCTTCGAATCATGTAATTCTGTTCAAAAATCGTGTGCTTTAATTTCATCAACACCAGCATTGTCTCTGTGGACTCAACTTTCAACGCCTTTTTTAAACAAACCGACATATACTACACATTTTTTTTCAAAGTTGTGCTCTACGTTAAACCTATGGGATATGAGTTACGTTTCTAATTTCCGTAAGTATAGTATATAAGTCTACTGTCGGTAATTGAATAACCTGTACTTAAACAATAACCTGTACTAAAATAATATCATCAACGCTAAATGAAATTGTCTACAATTTGTCCTTGAATTTTAAAAATACAATGACCTGGGCGTGAATAGTTAACGAGAATGAATAAGCATGTGACGTTTTTACTCGTAAGTTTACGGCCACTCGAATTAATTGCACCTATTTATCAACCTTAAGAATGTGATTTACATATAATCATATTATAATGTGTTCGAAATTATCAAATATAAATACACATATTTTAGACCATATTCGGACTGTTCCTGGAGGAGCAGTTGGATCGGGATCTGAACTATTGGTACATGTCTTACTAGCCGAAAAAAAAGTTATTACGGTAGAAACATTCCGAATGCTTTTATGTTTTGTTGATCTATAATTCCGCACATCTCTTATGCCCGTCAGCTTCGTAGTTATTTAAGTTTAAATTTGCTTTCTTGACGTGAAATTGACCAGTCTTCACACATTGTCTACTGTCCGGAAAACGAGGCTTTCTTTCCGAGACTGTTTGTTTTGTATGTGGTATGTCCTGCAAGACCTCCTTATCTACTTTTCTTATTTATATAATTGCACTCTTTTTCCCGGAATGTGTGTGTATGTGTTCGTGTGCGCAAAGCTAGAGTTACTTCCAGAATTTAACCATGCAATATAGGCGAGGGCTCACTAAAGTAAAACAGGATCTAATTTGATCGACTGATAGCTATGCACCATTAAGTTTCCCGTTCGGAGGTGTGTAGTTTTTTGTTCTTATTGTTGTCTGTATAGCGCTCATTAAATTTGCAGCATGGCATTTATTTGGTTTCCTTCTTTGTTTATGGTGATGTATATGTCTTATCAATTGTCACAATGGAGTGGACGCATTAATCCTTATCACGCTTGTCGTGGCTGTAGACCGCACTTGCTTAGTTTTGCAAACAGCTTGGAACCAGATCAGACTCCGAGTAACTCGGCGTCTTATCAGGTCCAATGTTGTTTGACACTCGGTCATAATTTTCACCATATCTGAAGGAAATCGGACACGGTTTAAAATATCGGGCACACGAGAGTTTGAGCAGAAAACAACTGGCACAGCGTTATTCGGATGAATGAAATGTTTAAATTTTGTGTTCTAAATTAATGAAACTGTCTGTCTTATGTAATACTATGTACATCGTCGAGAATGCTTTCAAACCATGTATCTGATTGTTAGCTGTTTGCATTTACATGGTTTAGAAAGAATGCATTGGTGTTCGTTGATTTACACATAACTGCCATTTTGACGAATGGTAACTTTTTGAGCATTGAAATAATTATCTGTTTTCTTCTAAGACTATTTATATGTCATTTGTTGAACATGACACATAAGTTGTTTTAGATGAAAACCGACGATAAACGGAATTAAATAAATTTTAAAAATACAGAGTTTATCCATTGCCCATAGTTTCCAATATCTAATGTTCAACATATAGATAATGTTCATGTGTTTTTTATAAGTTAGCGCGACTCTGTAATAAACCCTCAACGTCATATATACTTATATCAGCGCTTGTTGCAAATAGTGAAATCGTCAAGTAAATACGTTTCAGTACTTTAAAATATGTCTATTTCTAGAACTCCCTCTTTCTTGATAACTATTTATCAATGATAACTAGACTTGCTCCATACTTTTTCCCGATACTCAGAAATGTACTAAATCATAGACAGCTTTAAGCAAAATCATTGCACATCTCATCAACACAGCACATCATATAATACCTTTAGCATTTATTATTCGATACGCTAGTACTATATATGTATAGTTATTAAGCTTTGCGTTCAGATAACTGCTTTTCGAAGCCACTATATATAGAGGTGCACAATAAAGGCTAACTTTGGTAGAACGAATTTGTTGTATAGTACAACGTGTTTGTCATAGACCGCTCCATTCTTAATAACACATTTAAATAGATATAACCCATTTGATATAGCTAAGTAAATTTTAGGGTCCCATGATATTAAGAGCTTGTTCCAATAAAATACCACTATTAAAATATATTAAATATGCTCTTGATTGTGTTCATACATGTATAACCAATACGAATTAAAGGGCCGGCTCAAAATATATAATGTCATAAAATATTTAGATTAATGAGATATGCCATTATTTTTATTTTGAAGTTACGTTACTAATTAAAATGATTTATTACCAACATGGCTCCAGATAAGCAAACGTTAATCAAAATATTTACAACAAAAAGTTTTGAACATCTTAATCAAAACAAAGGTTATGACTGTCTTTTAATACGATTCCTGTATGGTCATAGCATAGGGTTAAAGTAAAAGAGAAAGCTCTTCGGAAAAGCGCTGATAATTTAGACCCTGATCTAATCAATCCTCGAACAATAATCTAGAAAAATGGATATTGACCTTGTCCTTGGGTTGTTTAACCTTACTGCCGAGTTACATTGAGCCTTACGACTTGTTAAAGAACGCCAGCGACATTCTCATGCGATGTTTAATAGGTCAAACCAGTAGTCTGGGGTCATCCCAGATAGTCTTAGAAAGTCTTAAGTTAGAAAGTCTTACCACCTTTGTTAATTAATTCAACAGAAATTATCTTAAGATGTACATACATGTACTAGTTTAACTTAATCTCTAATAAAACACTTGACAGAGGCAGGAACACTGTGCCATACCAGTAAATCTTTGATGAAACATTTTATTAGGGTGCCAAACACAACGTGCTCTCGTGCAATGACCGTTTGTGCAAACATGACAACCAATCTGTCGAACAAACATTAGTTTAGATTATGTAAGATTTCTTATTTCCTTTGCGACATCCGAATTCATGTCGGAGTCCTGGATATAAGGCTATACACTTTTTTCATCGAAAATCAATCAAATCGAATATATGATGTTAGATATACAATGATAAGAATACCGTTGATATATTCTAAAGGGATGAAAAACAGAAGAGGGCATTTGATAGTGGTGTTATATCTTGTCGCCTTAGCGTGTAGTTATAAACAAATACATATCATGAATAGAAACAGCCTTTCAGAATGCCCAAAACAGTACTCCCATCACTTCTACACATACATCTACTGTGTTACTGTAAACCCTGGAAAGATAATATATCTATATTGTTGACACTTTTATTTAGTTGCTTCTATAAAATATTATATTGCACATGTTCAACGTAAACAATAACAACTTATCCTAGCATTATGTGACGTTCAAGCATATTCCAATAGTAAACGTGTCACCATGACACACATCACGCTACGAATACTCTCAAATAAAAGGAATGCCAATTAAATAACAGATCTATTGATACATCAGTAGAAGGAAAGTAACGATGAATCAACATCAGACGACGACGGCCAGGCAACTCGCTCCTTTCTATCCATCAATGTGTCTTTGGCCGATTAATAATAGACTTAAGTTCCCTTTTGGTAAAGGGGCACATGCGTCCTTTGGAATGTCATCGGCTCTATGACACTTAAACGACGATGGAACTGTTTTCTTCCCGATTGGTAGGATTGGCAGGTAGAAGATACGTCAACACAAAGTTAGCAATAGCTACGTGATAGAACTATCCGGATATAACGTTTAGGAGAAAAACACACTCTACAGTTTTTTTCTCTGTAAATATTCATCATCGTAATCCTACAAAAACAATAGTACAAACACATTAATTGACGAAAAATGCACTGCCTGCTTTGTCATTTAGATATATATTGAGATTAATCTATCACGTAATATGCTATTTCGAGTCCCAGTCCAATAATACTAATGATATACATCATTTATAGAAAGCATTTAGTTCTGTTGAGCATTACTGGCCTGTAGCAAATATTCTGAGTGTAAGAATGTAGCATATGTATACATCTTTCTTTCTATCGTATTGACAGGCGGCATTTAGTAATTGTGTTGGTCTTCTGTGCCAGCATCATATTGACCATCCTTTTGAGTATTCCCTACTTTAAGGGTCTTTTTTCATAACTGAGACATGTCATTTTTCACTGGGTTAACAAAAGCTATCCATTTACATCAGACGGTTAAAAGTCCCGTTTAGCTTAACTACGATATCAGAAACAGTGCTGTGTGAATGACATGACAGTTACCTAAAAATAGAAGATAAAGAACTAGGTGTACTGATAAGCATGCGTAAACGATATATATTTCCAAAATCTTTATGTATTCACCAAATCTGATTGGGGGACTTTGCAGACTCGTTTTAAAAAGACAATTCAGACGAATGGTCAATCTTTAAAACTTGGTATGTAAATAAAGATTTTTTCATTGTTAATACACACGCTATTTTGGGCTCTGAGATGGATCGCTGGAGGAAAATAAATGTATATGGTTAGTATTTTGCCGTTTCTTTCTGTTGCAAGCAATTTCGGAACTTTAAGTATTGCTATTATTGTAGACTTAGCTAAACATCTGGCGACTGATCATTAGCATAAAAACATTTTGAACTTGTCAAAAAGATTATTATCATGATTGATCTTTTTATAATAATATATAAACTTGCAAATTATCTTTAACGTAGTGAAAACACGGTTTTAATATCTTAACTCTATATGCTAAATTTTGACTAAGTCACAAAGAGAGCATATGATGCATAAAAATGTCATATAGCAGAGAATATAATTTCCAATGGCTTTGAAAACTTAGAGAAACATATAACATTTGTTCATTATGAGAAAATGCTCCAGTTTCTTCTCTGTATTTATCCAGATTTCTACAATAATCATCTTCTACAGAAGAGTCAAAAAACTTATCTGCGGGGTAAAGAGAACCAGTGCGATAGTAGCTTGTAAAATATATGAGATGGATTGCAAGAGCAATAACAAACGATTACGCACATTCCCGTTACTTATGATGAGTATCGTCATTTTGATTAAAGCACATATTGAATGTCAAGGAAATATATCCACTTCCAACGTGTTGTTGACCAGGTTGCTGGCATTGATCAATTAGTATTCTCGTTTAAATTGACACAATCAGTTAAGCATTAGGATAACACATACCGCCATATGTCATATGTAATATGCATTTATTATTGTTTTGTCAAGACCAATGATTTTATTGCTGTACTGACAACACCAGTTGACTCTTTTATTTAGTTTTAACAATTTCAGTGCAGGAAACGAGTTTTGTTTTTGCAAATCATATAGATCTAGACTCTACTGCAAACATGTGTACATGTATATAAGTTGTTTGTCAATGTATCGCAATATAAAAGGCCGAATATAGTAGACTTTCTATCACATTGGATCACCGGGGGTTTAATTGGCGTGGGTGCATCGATCGGTTTGACTGTCGATAGGACAGTAGGTCTTGCGGTCGGAAGACCGGATGAGCTCATAAAGATGATGGCAGAATAGCTTGCTATATACCCTGTTTTTATAATGTCCAAACAGAAAATGACATTAGAATGGTCCGTCCCTGGTGAACATGCGTGCAGGAAAAGTGTCATGTTAATGACATGACAGTCACACCAAAATAAGAATAGACGATAAAGATTCAGGGCTCCTGATAAGCTTGCGTAAATTACACATATTTTACAAAATCATTTGATTATTTCACCAAAGCTTATGGATTGCTCGTTCGTTAGATTCGACTTTAAAAGACGATTCTTACGAAAAACATTATAGGTAGTTCATAAGGTTTGGTTTGTAAAAAAAAGATTTTAGCATTTTAAATACGCACGTTATCTATGACCCTGATTTAGATCAGAGTAGGAAAAGGAATGTTCCAAGTGAGTATTTTTCCATTCAGTTCAGTTGCATAGAAGAACATCTGTACAGGTTTGGTAATATAAATGTTGCAATTAGCGTAGACCTAGTTACAAATTGGCGACTGACCATAAGCCTACAGAAATAATAAAACAAAATGTCAAAAAGATGATTTTTATGATCGATCTTTCAATGATATCTGTATTTGGAAATAACTATTAACGTAGTTGTTGTTGCGATATGCATTTTTCGACTCGCTTACAAAGACAGTATATGAAGAATAGAAAACTTTTATAGGAAAAAGGACGACTTCAATTTCAAATGGGATTCATACAATAGCTGAACATGAAGCATTTGTTCATTTTGAGCAAATGGTCTATTTTATACTATGCATATATCCATACTTTTACAATGATCATCTCCTACAGTGGCGTCAAAACCTTATCTTCAGGATAGGTTACTAGTGCGTAATTTTCTTTTGAATTATATAAGATCAATTGCAAAACAAATACTTGCACAACTTCCATTGACCGGTGATGATAACCTTCAAATTTTGAAAACTTTTCATATACTTGGCTCTCTTGATAAGTCGATATATGCATATGCACGCTATCACAATACATTCATCATTAATGAGACGTATGATTTACGTGTATATCTGCACCATATTTTCACCATACCTTCACCTGATTCTGTTCAACATCCTTTCCTCATGGAAGCTCCTTTGGTCTCTCTGTAGAAGACGACCATTGGAATTATTATGGAAATTGAGCATTTTATTGTAACAAGCAAATGCTTCATTTCTTAAACTGTTTTCAAATATTAAAAAAAAAGAATATTCGTGAAATACCAGCTAAAGGGGCATACACATTTTATAGATATTAATCGCAATTATAGAAATGCTTGAGAAAAATCCGATAATATATGCATTTGACATTGGTTCTAGTTAGTAGCCGATGTATACGGCGTCTCATCTCTATCGGAACTTTTAATTTACGAATCATCTCATATTAACGTTATAAATTTACCTAGGTTAAGATTATTTTTAGACATACCATGACCTATATGATATCTTGTCCTCTGAATATGCATACAGGTATGTAGCGTTACAAAAGGCTAAAAGCAAAATCGATCGATATATTTCCTGATTTTGTAAATGACCTTATCATACAGTTTTAATCAGTCGCATATGTCACAAACTTTGATTCAGGTCCCCGCTTACTTTAAAATATCGAGCTGAGGTCTTCATCAATTTCGATTTAAATTGTTATTGGTTCAATAAAATGTCGCAAGTGAAAATTAAAATTAATATCTAACGTTTTTTGATAAAGTGTTCGCTTCTGTTATACTATTTAAAGATGCCCCGATTCTCATTAATCAGTATCTAAACCCAACCTGAATATCATGGCTGATTTACAAATAAAACCATTATCAAGTTATAACTATGTTTGTTAACCCTTTATTTAACAATTGGTGTATTCCTTTGCAAGAGATTCTGCCTTTTCGTAAAATATAGCCTATGACTTTACGGTTTAAATCTGCAAACATTATTGCTACTGTCGTTAGTTCTCTGTCAGATTTGTATGCCCTTCAAATTCAATGCTACAGTAATTAAGTGCACTGATCATTGTGAAGTGTTTTTCCATGTACTATCACATTAGATATTTCATATAGCCCACTATTAAGCTATATATATTGAACTGAACCTCATTGATTCATCTTAAATCTGTTTAGGGGAATAAAAAGAACACTTTTCATACAGATTTTGCCATGTTTGTTTTTACCTAAAAACTAGCGTTTAATACATAAACTATTAGCTTTTTATTTTTAGAGGTTCAGTTCTAAATATTATTTAATGACAGCTTTTACTCGCTTTGCAATCGCTGACGGTTCGGTTGACGTTCAAAAAGGTTCAAAACAACAGTCATAAACCACATAATGCATTTATGTAAAGCGCATCATACGTTTTTGAGAATTTTTTAAGCCGTTTGCACGCCATATCCTCCAAACTGGGCTGTACCGTTTTCGGTTCGATTCCCGTTTCAATTTGATTAGTCTAAGTACGATGATCTACAAGAACATCTAACTCTGAGTAAAGGAATAGTACAAAGTATTTCCCAAGACCTTAAACTTCTTGACAACAATTTCTGAGGTTATAACAAAATTTGGAAATATCGAAGTAAATGTTAGGGCTTCATGCAATTCGTAAAAGCATGTTTTTATTAAACATCCGTATTCAACTATTAACCCTTCGCCTGCTGTTCGCGACTTAGGTGATTATTCAAACAGCTTGTATCCAGATCAGACGCCGAGTAACTCGGCGTCTGATCTGGATCCAAGCTGTTTGACACTCAGACAATAGGTTCACCAAATTTCAAGAAAATCGGACGATATTTAAAAATGAAGCAGACGACATTTTCAGCAGACGATAATTTTCGCAGCAGGCGAAGGGTTAAAGTGTGCCGAACTTGTTGTTGATTGTTTGTAACCTATCCGAATTAAAGAGACCGCTCGAATTTTGTTTTGACAAATCTGATCAGAGTTTTATGGAATTATTATCATAAATATATCGATTCAAAGTCGACATATCATGTAAATTAACAATTGGATTGATTAGATGTGTCATATCTGAAATTTACGGTACTAAAGGCGAACTTCGGACATGGTACATACAAAGTTTGAACTTCGCTATTAAACTAGCCGATGTCACAGGAAAAGGGGCACTCTGACATACAAAAAAGCGCTGTCTCAGCTCTATTTCAGCATTGTTATAGCATCTTGTCGCGCAATTTACCGTTTGTATTCATTTAAAGATAGAATTGGATGTCCTCTAAGATTGCAAACAGTACAGACCCTGATCATCAGCCACGTCAGTGACGTGGCGGCTGGTCTGGGGCTTCACTGTTTGCTATGTCAGAGTGCCCCTTTTCGCGTGACGTGGCCCAATATAATGTTATAACCAAACAGAATCGTCGTTCAAGACGGTTCTTATGTATGGTGTCATAACAAAGAGTGGAGCAATAATGGTAGCATTTTGGATACGTATCCTGTCTGTAACCTTATGATTGTCTTCAAAATATTGTTCAAAGAGCAAATGTCACCATAAACGCTTTCCTTTTATGCAAATAAAACTCCTGTTTTAATCAATGACGTCATCAAAGCGAGATGAAATCGACCATTTAATATGCCATGAGCAACCTCCTAAAAGAAATTTGTTCAATAAATACGGAAAAAGGATGTAGTAAACAACGATTATGTTTAGAACATTCATTCAAATTGAAATGTGATTGTACATTGCTACATTTAAACCCTTATTCTGCTATATATAATTGAAATCATGACGAATTTTTCAAACAACTTGGATTAAGATCACAACTCGGGTACAAGCCGTCTCTCATTCATCCATTGTTTTACAAAAATAACGAAATCGGATGGAGTTTAGTATTGCTGAAGCCGAGTTTTCAAACAGACGACTGTTTTCGCTGCGGGGCACGGGTAAAGATTGAACCGTTTAAAATGCTAAACAATGTATTTTGCCCGGCGTTTTTTTATGAACGCGTTATAATGAATGCATTATTATGTATTGTTTTTCTCGTAAACAATTTATGGTGATTGGTAACGGCGCCTGTGGCGAAATCATTTCAATGACTCTCTCGGTAGTGCTATCAATATAGTTTGACATTGACGTCAGTATAATTACTCTTTCAATACTTTCTTGAAGTAAATATTACAATGGCAAACAATGCAGATCCAGATTAGACGCCGAAATCGGTCGATAAAGCTTGACATTATTGGTTCCGAGACCATTTCACTGTTACAGTCGCGATAATTAATTTTGCAAACAGTTTGGAATAGATGAGAAGCCGAGTCACTCAGCGTTTGATCTGGATTCAATCTGTTTGAGACCCAGGCAAAATAATTTCACCAATTTTGAAGTAAATCGGACAAGGTTGAATAAGTAATCAGACGAGAACCTTAATATACGTCCATATTCGATGTGTGATACGGGTTAAACTGCTCTTTCCGAATATAAACCATTGGTTCTCCACAGACAAGTGATATATCTTCAACTGCCAATCATAAGTCCCTTACTGCGTGAGTTCGATTACGATCTAGGGCTTGTTGTGTTTTGATATTTGAGTAAATCTTCTAGCTGACTTGCGAAATGCCGATGGTTCCACCTAGAAACGCACCCATGCACGAAGGAAAAGGTCGGCTACTGGGGTCTTCCTTCACAAGTAATTAGTGTAGCATCGCGAAATGACTGAATTGATTGTTGAAGCGGCGGAAAACCCCGTAAACAAAACGGAAAAAAATAAGGTACGGTATTCCTCCGAGAGCAACCTTTTGTGAATTGGTTTCGCATTGATTGTAACAACTATTTAACTCTTTCACCGCAGAAGTCGCCTGTATGCGCCGTTGTAAAACGTGTAGTCCCAGAACATACGCCGCCTAAAAAGGCTGCGTCTGATCTGGTACTTCATTTTTGCAACAAATTTTATTCCCGTGTTAACAATTTCGGAAATGACAAAGGTTTTTGAAATATTTTTTGTTATAATTTTATCAAAATATTTTATCCAAACCCAGATATAATCGAAAATTTTGCGCCGAAAGCGTTAATATTCGGTCGCGTTAAGAAACTGAACTTGGTTGAATTTGTATTTATCTCGATTTGTCATGCAATGGCCCTGTCTTGCATAACACGTAAACTTCTTTTTTCCCAGGCGTAAATCAAGTTTGCCTGTATTATCTTTATCACGCCGATCTCGACCATAGTGATGGCTTAGAATCAGATAAGACGCCGAGTAGCTCTCGGGCAACAGTTTCACCAATTTCAAACGAATCATGAATCACGGTTATCATGCAGACCTCAATTCAACGGACTATTTTTTGGGCGGCTGGATAAGGGTTAACAGCTAAACAAACTTCGGCATGTTGCGCTCTTGAATTTCAGTCTTTACGCTATCTTAATTCCAAAATCCATCGGCTGGCATATAAGCATAGGGAATCGCCTATAAGGCACAGCCTAACCTAAAAATGATAAAGCTGACAGTCTCGAGCGATAATCTAACATAATGATTTTTACTTGGCCTGGTGTTATTCAATCTAATGGCTTTGTCCAAAATAGGCTTAAAACATGTGACCTTCTCCAACTTAAAGATCGCAAGCGATCTTTAGCAGGTCGTGTCACAGTCGCAGCTAGTATAAGCCTAGGTAGTCTTGGATAGTCTTTATAGGTCACACGATTTATTTTGGTCGTAGACAAGACCAAATAAAAATAAGCAACGCTTCTGCAACTATCTTAAGAGAAACTTTTTCAACAGACACAAAATACTTTGGTCTCTCCCTTTACTCCATAGAAGCGCCTTTTGGCTATTGAAACACTTGAAGGAAATTAAGAAATTACTCGTATAAATTTCCCACATTGATTTCAAAGCAATGTAAATTGTAATTTTGAATTTGCTTTCATCAGATTATTTAACTGTAGATAAATCTAAAGATAGCACGTGGAGTAAACGGCTTTACTATTTACACCCCAGTAAGGTCTGTCTATGCACGTTTCCCTCTAGTACGCACATTCTTTCAATCGCTTATTACAGAAGAGCCGGTGAACTTTTCTAAAACAGTAGCTACGGGAATGGATTGTATTGGTTAACAGGGGAATATTTACAATATTCAGTTGAATCTCGTTATGTTGATCTCAGGGGACATTTCACTATTTCAAATAGTCCGAAGTTCATGGCTTTGAGACGTATCAAAAACGCAAACACTATGTCCATTAATTCAATGGCATTTATCTGAAGATATATTAGTTTGCCTTAACCTTTAATAAAACACTTGACTTAGGTCTTACAACCTAAAAAGGTGTCATACCAGTAAATCCTGGATAAACGTTATACGTGTATAAGCGTGCCACAAAAAGTGTTCTCATGCACCTAAATCTGCCAAATAAAAAATCAGGTAAGACTACTGATAATGCAAATTGTTTTTTTGAGATTTTCAACATCCGAATTCACATCGGAGCCGTGGATACACGTATATTAACCTTTGTAAACTGTCATCGAACATTTATCCAATCGACAATATATTTCTACAATGTGAAATATACAATGATCACAATTACTTTATTACATTATAAAAGAGCAACATGGAAAAGGGGGCATTAAATTATGTTGTTATATCGTGTCGCCTTTGTGTATAGTTATAAAGTTATAGAATAATAAATATTATAATATAACAGCTATTTTATAATTCCCATATTTTACTCCAAACACTTCTAGGCAGACATGTCTTGCATATCTGTAACAACTGGATATATGTGTAGATCTCTAGAGATTTTTATAGTGATTATTTGCTTGTATAACATCTATTGTACATATCTACGTAATCAATAATCAGCCCCTATACTTATTGAGCGATCAAACATTTTTGAATAATATGCGTGTCATCCTGACACATATCACGCTACGAATCGTCTCATATAACAGGAATGCTAATCTAATAACTGTGTTATCGATATATCAGTGGCAAGACAGTAACGATGAATCAACATCAGACGGTGGCCGGGCAAGTTGTTCCTTGCTATCTATCGATGCGGTTTTTTTTCTGGTGTTGTTCCAAAGTGACGTAAGTTCCCTTTTGAAAAAGGGAACTTACGATGTTTTGGAACGACACCGATGCCGACATCTAACACATAAATAACGATGAAATTATTTCTGAATGGTAGGGTGGCTGGCCGGTAGATGATACGTCAAACAAATAGTTAGCAATAGCAACGTTACATATATAATCGGGCATAACGTTTATGAGAACAACACACTGCAGTTTATTTCTCCGATTTTTTTTAAATCCTTATCGGTACACTACAAATACTAATACAAATAAACCCAAACATTTTTTTTAACGAAACATGCAATGATTGCTTTGCCATTTACACGAATATTAAGTGTACCCCCGTTACGTTATATGTCTAACATAATATGGGTGATATACATTAACTATAGAGTAAACATGAAGGCGTTATGTTCTGGTGAAAGTTGCTGGCCTGTAGCATATGAACTGATTGCATGTATCATGTGTAAACATGTCTCTATCGCATTGCTGGAGACCATTAATAACTGTGCTGTTCTCGTTTGCCAGCATTTCATGTATCATCCTTTGGAATATTTCCTGCTTTGAGAAACTGGCTGAGACATGTCATTTTTCATTGGATTCACAGAAGCTATCTATCAACGTCAGACGGTAAAGAGTGCAAATTATCGTCTCGTCATCAATCACCATCTTGCTGTATTTCTAAACTACGACATTAGGAACAATGTTGTGTGAATGACGTGTCAGTAACCTCAAACGAAGGATAGCAGATAAAGATTCAAAGCTCCTGATAAACATGTGTTAATGATACATTTTTTTAAAAAAACATATTTATTTCTTCACCAAACCTCATTAGATGATCACTCGTTAGAGTCGTCTAGATAAGATGATTATAACAGAATGCATTACAAAAGGTTGGTGAAGATATAACTGATTTTGTATTTTAAATATGCACGATATCTGGGACCCAGCGATAGATCGATGGTGTTAAATAAATGTTCCAGGTAGATATTTGCAAAAAAAGAACAGCTGTTTGATTAATGAATATAATACATTACAATTTAAGCAAACTAAGTTAAAAATAAGACGACTGATCAATAGCATATAAACAAAATATATAACTCTAAAATAAGTCATCATAATGAACGATCTTTAAATGATGAAGTAAAATAACCTTTTACATAATGGAAAACATTTTGTTTACCTCTTTACGCATATGTTAATTTTAGATTTAGTCACAAAAAGTCATAATGAACAAATGCTCCATTTTAAACTATGCTTATATCTATATTTCTACTATTGTCAACTTCTGCAGATATGTCAAAGGGCTTATCTGCGGAATGAAGGTAGCTAGCGCGATTTTGTTCTTTACAATATTTAAGACCAATAAAAGCTGTAAGTGTCTTCCCTTGACCTGTGATATTTTTCTTCATTTTGATTCAAGCATTTATTGAATGTCAATGAATGGCTAGAATGTGATCATGGCAATTAGATTTAGGCTTATTCATGGTTTATCCACTCCCAACATGGTGTCGACCATGTAGCTGTCATTGCTCAATAAATCATATCATTTAAGTTGGCACAAGCACACATACCAGCTATTTTCCATTAGTATTAATAATTGTTTTGTCAAGACCATTGACAAAAGGGTGTCGTATTGGAACCTCTAAGGCAAAGCTTGTAAAGGAGAAAAGTCATCGCGTATGTTTTGCGTTTCTGATTACCCCAGTTGCCAAAGTCATTGTGGACTGCATCAGGGTTTTTGGGCATCCACCCAGGACCTTGTTGACAGAGAATGCAGTATTCACTTTCGTGACCTTATGTTTAAATATTAATAACTTTTGCATTAAAAGCTGACGCCAGCCCAAACCATAGATCCTGGCCAATATTTTTCTTAATTTGGATTATAGAGTTTAAGCAATAACTCTAAATACGGTCTCCTGAGACACAGCACAATTATTTACTAGTTTTCTTTTCGTCGGAGGACGCACCATTCTTTTTCCTTTTCGACTTTTGTTGATGACGTCAGATGTACCTGCCGTTGGGCGTTTTCAAAATGTCCCTTTATTTCCATTTTTGAGCATGATTTTTCGCATTTCTCTTTTACCAGGGTGAATGCGTTGCACCGTAGGAACTGGAATAGCATATACCATCTTGTTTACTTGCTTCTCAACTTTTCTGTAGGACAAGTGCTGCCTCAAACATTCCAAAATTTCACCCTTAACAAATTCATTATTTTTCTGTCGAACCATTTTGAATATTCATCACAAACTTTCAGGTCGTGTACATACTACTCTTATGCACATGATAAACTCATTTTGACGCATTATCATGTGCAATGCAAAGACTGCGCTTAGCTTGTAAAGCGTTAAATTGTAAGATAAACATCTCTCGTACATGTAAATCTTCACATTACATTCAAGGATACCATCAACTGATTCTGTTTTACCTTCTGACTCCACGAAACGCCATTTGCGCCTCTATAGCAGGTAAACAGTTGAACAGTTATTTAGTTATACAGGACTCCAACCCATGTCACATACACATATTAATGCATGTCAGATATAAAAATTGATTGGGTATAAGTTTTACTTTTAATTTTCAAGCAGCAGCATTAAAAGTGTCACGGTTGAGAGGTTTCGTATCCGATTGTTATTTTTGTTGTTTTCAGATAATAAAATAGCTTTGGGTTTAAGTAAAATACCCAAACGAATGTCAAAGTAAGCCATGCAAATCGAAGTGTGGACTTAAAAGTATCGATGAAAGCATAGTAATGTGTTCGCTGAATATGCATCGATGGTTACACACTTTCCTGCAGATTTTGTAGATAACCTCATCAAACAGTCTTTATCAGTGTAAGATATCACAAACAGTGAGACTTGTCCCGAATTTACTTTACTGATCGAGCTGAGGTATTGATCAATTTTCAATTTCAGATATTGATATAAATTGTATTACTTCGAAAAACAATGCCAGTGAAATTTAGATATCTCCACTGCCTTATATGCATTTATAAATGTTAAAATACAACTGTTATAATCATGTTTATTATGACAAAAAGTGTTTGCTTGTGGCATGTTTTTAAGCAGCAGATATCTGTTGTACGGTTAGTCTGCATCTTAACCTTACCAGATTATCATGGCTGTTTTGCAATTAAGACCATAATCAATTTATAACTACGTTTGTTAACTATTTATTCCAAAGATATGAGCTGTGAGCTTCTGTAGCAGATTACTATTCAAAACACTAAAACAAATGCTCAATTTTCCATAGTGTTTTCAAAGCCATTCAAAAATGCTGTCTCCTTTTTTTAAGAGATTCTGCTTTTTCGTCATGGATTGTTTTGTGATTTAATTCTAATATAGACTTTCACGTTAAGAATAAAACTGCATGCATTGTTGATATTGTCGTTAATTCTATGTTGCAATGCCTTTCATTCCCCCCGCGTTGGTTCGAATCTCATTGTGATCAGATAAATTATTTACCTGCGATAAAAATCAGAGCAGATTTAAATGCAAATGTCTCTTTTCATGTTTGTTCATTTCTTTAAAAGATCATTTTCGTGATTGACATTAGTTACATGCTTTTTGTTCCGGTAACATTAGATGCAAGAGTTAACAATGTCAATTCTCTCAGTGTCAGTTTAGGAATCGTTGTCTGTCTCAGAATCCAACGTCAAATGTTCCTTGAAATCTGCAGTGCAGCTGCTTTTTACGTTTGTGGAATGAAGCTACATTGCACGCAAATTCTTCTAGCAGTACATTGTCCACCTGTCCAGCTAGTAACTAATGCAAATACATTCTTTCAAGTTTAATTTATCTAATTAATCTAACGATAGATACGTAAAACACACACGACAATTTCGTACATTTGTAAATAATTATGCAAAATTATATAACAAAGATTTCAATTTTTTGTCGTGAGCGGGATTTGAACTTCAACTCCTCCAAAAAGCTCTGAAACGTACAACCCCTCTACTACCACGGCTGACTTTTTCTATTTCTATTATCATTAAAATATGTTGTATAAAATGAAAGGAATATATATTTGGTAACACGAGGTGTACCGAAATTCCTGTGTACCTGTGTGCGCATGCTTATGCAAATTTACGACAGTCCAGACGGCTTCCGAAAGCGACCGGAAAATATTCGGTGCACTTCGCCACAGATAATAAACAAAACATCGTTGACTTCAAACAATCTTATCACTGATAAATTTAATTATTTTGTCATTTTTATTTCATGAAACATTTCATGAGGTTCCATATTAATGAATAAGCACATTTTTTGCATTTCAAATAAACAAAATCGTAGTTTTGAGGGGAAACCCTGTCTTTAAGTGCTTTGATTATTGTAAAGTGCTTTTCCATGTACTTGTAAATTAGATATTCCCTGTAGCTCATAATTCAGGTATATATGTTAAACTAAATCTTATTGAAACCTCTTAAATCTTTAAAGGGGGGCTCGTGTATTTTTGAATTATGTTCGAAAAATGACATAAGCTCTTCACTGCATATACCATTTACATTATCATTCCCAATGAAAGAATATGACATATCGGAACGTTTTAAATAAGGAAAAATACCAAATGACATATTGTGTGATTTTTAAAAAAAGATGGTGGAAATAATGAGCACATAATGCTCTTTTTTTCATAATGTTTAAACAGGAATCTTCTACAGACACGTCAAACGGCGAAAGGTGTTTAAATATTAATGAAGGTTATGTCCGAACCGAAAAAATCTAATCAGCAATATAAATTTCTAGGGCTAAATTGCAGGATAATTAACTTAATCCACTTAATAACACGGTTTGGCGGGTTCGAAAGGAAAATAAACTCATGCTTGCTTCATTTCGAAAAGTAATGTTCCGAATCAGAAACTCTTGGCAACTCGTTAACTATTGTTTTGAGAAGCTTTTACTTGCAGTGCCCTTTTCGTAGTTATAATATTGTTGCATGCGATTAAAACTTCTACAAGTCGCAGTTGCACAATCATGGCAGTGTTGATCAAGTTTTGCAATTTGTGGGGGGAAACAAAGCGTTCTACTTGAGATAATTACACCTCATTGTTTCCGGAACGTGTGTGTGTGTGTGTGTGTGTGTGTGTGTGTGCATTTGTTTTCTCGAGTGCTAAGCTCGATTTACATCCAGTTTTTATACGCTTGTCTTATGAAAGTACGTATTATGGGAACGCCCATAGCTGGCGGGCGGGTGGCTCCACAATATTTTCCGCTCTCTTACTTGAACATTTCCAATCCAACGTCCATTAAACTTGTTGAAAATGTTTGTTGGTAAAATGTCTCGGTCATGTTTGATAACCATTTTTTATTAAAACAGTTAGCATCTGTTCTTCACCAACCCTGCTAAAAATGTTTGTTGTTAAAAGTCCTTGGTAAGTGCAATAACCAGCCAAATCACCATAGGCACGTTGTCCTGAAATCCAAGAAATATTGGCAGGCATATTTTTTAGTGTCACTGTTATTCATCATGCGATATAGGTGAAGGGTCACTAAAGTAATACACAAGGTAATTTGATCGTCTGATAGCTTTGCATCGTTAAGTTTCTATTTCCAACGTGTATAGTTGTTTATGCTTATTGCCGTCTGTATAGCCTTTATTCAATTTGCATCATGACATTAACGAGGTTTTTTTCTTCGTTTATGGTGGTGTGCATATCTGAAGAAATATCAGACTGGTCGCATTAACGGTTGAGACTTAACATTTTGGGCAAATCTTTTAATTATGTTTTCTAAACTAATGGAACTGGTTTTTTTAACTAAGTTTAGGTACATTTATACGTAAAACGCCGGTTTGCTCCCAAACTTTGTATCTGTCTTTTAACTAATTGGCATTTATGTGGTTAGAAAAAATGTCAAATATGCTCTACAATATACACGTAACTTTCATTTTGACAAATGACGCCTTTCTGGTTATCAAATACCCATGTTCACAAATATATTTCGTGCGATATCTAAATAAATTTCGAGGATTGTTTTTCTTAAGTAAACCGCGACTCTTTAAAAAAATATATACGTCATATATACGTCTATTTGCGCTTTTTGCAAACAGTAAAGCTGTCATTCTTACACTTTACAGTGCTTTAAAAGATGTCCATATTTAGAACAACCTCAATATTGATAACTTTTTACCAATGCTTACCAGTTTGTCTCCATAATTATTTCCGATACTTATATAGAAAGAATGCATACGCAGCTTTAAAGCATTATCAAAAATCTTACCGGCAAAGCATAAAATAGAATACATTAAGCAATTTGTCCAGTTAAATAATTTAGTTCAGAATAATGTATGTACTATTTCTTAGCATTAAAATCGCGTATGAATATTACTGCTTTTCTCAGCCACAATATTGTAAAGTTTGAAATGCTGCAGTTTAATGAAACTTTACCTCAGATTCAAGGTGTCATATAAGCTGTACAGAGCATTGACATTCAGGCTTGAATTTGCATAGTGTTGTATCTTATGTTATTTAATCATTCACACATGTAGCTATAATAATGATCGATGCAGTGTTACTGCAAAACATTAGTTTGTCATATTTGCATTGCTATTCTTAGCTACAGCATGACATCAGCCATCTTGCCTAATGCATTGTTGGTTGTATAGCGTCGCTAAGCGTTGATCAATCCAAAATGCCGAAACGAAAGGCCAGTAATGATCTAAATTTCATGGTATACAAGTTATCTTGTTATATTTTGTTCCTTTTAATGGATCCATAATTTTCGAAATCTTTTATAACACTATATCTTGAATCTGGAAAAAACGATCTTTTCGAATATTTAAGTAATCGGCTACACTCGTTTGTCCCCAGTAAAGTGGTTGTTTTCAACCACCAACCACTACCAACGATCAATAAATGATCACCGATCAGTTTTTTTAACCATTTGTGGTCGTTATTTGATCGTTTTTCCGGCATCGAGTATAAAAAGGCATTGAAAATCCGATCACATGAGCAGTCTTAGCTTAGAGGTTTTAGCGGCAGATCCAAGATTGTGTTTTCCTTAACATTCACTATGGTACGCTGCTATTTAAGTTAAAATTTAGAGGTTAAGAATTGCTAAGAGATAAGTTGTTATATCATATTTACATATCGGAGTTATTCAATCAGTAATTTAATATAACAGCTTTTACATCTACTTGGCTGCTGACGTTGTGATTGTATTTTGACGGAGATTTTAATATTTTTCTTCTGGTTATCTATTAGCCTAGATCTATGGCTAGTATAGATTGTTTGCCATGTGTTGGGGCGTGATTAGGTATTGTCAAGATTTGGGTTAAAATTTGCTTAAGATCGCTAGATCTATAATATGAGATACTACTCAATAAATACTTGAAACGTTACTGACTTTGTAAACTCAAGCTACTCGATCCACTGAGAGATGAGTAGTTTTTACAACTTTATGTTAGACATTAAAATAACGTCCGGTACAAGGACGTAATAATATATATAGTGCTGCACACTAACTACGAACTCTGATATAACTAATATTTGAAAAGCGTAACGACTGTTTCATTCTTTACATCATTTTATATCAATATAGAAAAATATGGTTATGGCGAAGTAATCTTAGGGTCCCCATGGGTTCGTTAAAAGTATGTTCCACTTAACTGTCACTATTCAACTATTATTATATATAACCAAAAGGAGTTAAAGAGACAGGTCATATTCAGTTTCGAACTAATCTATCAATTTGACTTTAATATTGTCCTAAATATATTGATGCAGAGTCAGATATCATGTCATCAAATATTTCAATTGTGTCATATTTGAGCATTCAATTCTAACTGAACACTTCCAACATGACCTTAAATAAGCGAGAGTAAATCAAAAGTTTGGAATTTCTTTATCAAACAAGACATTTTGTCAAAAATAATAATCATCTTTGCAAGACGATTCTAATGCATAATCCCAACAAAGGGGTCAAGTGGAGAATTAAGGATATAACGTTTCGGATACGAATAAAATATGTAGCCACAAACCGCCTCAAATAACTTTTTGTTATTCCAATGTCACCATAACCGCTCATGTTTATGCAAATAAAACCCTTTTTCAAACAATGACGTCATAAAAAAGACAAAATGGACCATTTAATATGCAATAAGCAATCTTCTTAGGGAAACTTGTTTCGATTACTATGGAAAAAAGAAGTAGTAAACAACGATTATGTCTAGAAACAACATTTTAAATTTCAAATTGATTTTTTTTGTAAATTGATATATTTTAACCCTTATCCCGATATTCACGACTACAGTCATGGTGATAAGTATTTCAAACAACTTGTATCAAGATCGTAACTCAGATTAAAGCCTTTTTGTCATTCGGCCATTAAAGGCGTTTGCGGCAGTTACAAATCTCTGCTCTCGCGAAAGTTACGTTTCACCGGTGTATGAATGCTTCATACATGTTAATATTGTTTTAAATATTTTTGTATAAACTTGTGTTCCTTGTTACTTGATGAATAAAATGCAATGTGAAAAATGCATAATGCATTCAATTTATCGTTTTATGAGTGTAATGATGAATGGCTCTATATGGTTCTAAACCGTAGAAAATTGTGCATTCGGTCACATAGAAGAGTTAATAAATTCCTAAAAATATTGGTGACCCCTATTTTTTATTGCATGTTTCAACAAGTATTTGCATGGTCTTTCAAACTACAGAGTTTAAACAAAATCGGTTATTTAGAAACAAATTACCCTTACTGTCGCAAACGCCTTTAAGTCATTAAAACAATAACGAAATCGAGTTTAGTATTGCAGTAGCCGGGTGTGCG